>PVKV010016227.1:0-51482 GCA_004027835.1 Alouatta palliata
GTATTTAAAGTTTAACCTGGAAATAAAGGGAACTAGAGCAGGGTAAAACCTATTTTCTAAAGCAGTTTCAAATACACCAAGCATAAACTTTTGTTTTAAACAGAAACTATTTATAACAGAGGAATTAATACTTCACTTTATATATTTTTTCTCAGATATCTAATTTTCTCTAAGGAATGTTATCATCTAAAATTCACATAGGACATGATTTTAAAATTTACATGTGATGATATTGAGTTACAAGACATGGTGTCTTTTATGTGAATACAACTCAACTGAGCAGTTTTAGTTGTATTAAGGAGCAATAATAGAGATAGGGAAAATGTTTCTCTCTTCAGTATTGAAAAGTACTTAAAATATGTTTGCTTTATGAAAGCTGAATTGATAAATATTTATACACATTGTATTTTATTACATATATCTGAGTGTAAATCAAGAAACTCTAGACATGTGATTAGGTTGGATAGATACATATCTCCATTCTCTGTGTGTTGTTTTTTACCTTGAGAAAGTAAAAGAAAATTGTGATTTATTAAGTAGATATCTAATAATCTAATATATTGTACTCAGTGTAAAAGGAAACAGAATAGACAGATAATTCAAAAGAATCCAAAGTGGTCAAAGACCTTGTAAAGCACTGTCTACAGAAAGATGCTCTACATCCCAGACCCAGAGACTGTTATCCCTGTGGCCAGAGAAAACTTGTCTTAGAATACTCAAAATGTTCTGATTCCATGTCTTCCAAAAAACCTTCCAATTCAAATGCAGTACATTGTATGACACACTTACATAGTGAGAAGAAAGTGATGCCCCATGTCAGCATTTTGTTTATATCACAGATTTAGTCTCATAGAAATTGAACATTTACTTCCTAATTTCTATATCATATTTGGTGAGCTTAGAAAATGAGCATCAACCCTTGAGAATGTGGTCTATTCTTGATGTATACACAAAAATCAAATATCTGAGTATAAAATGTTAAACAGGTCATTTGTATGACAGTCTTCTCCTCTTATTCAGTTTTGCTTTCTGGAGTTTCAGTTACATACATATAGTTAACCACAGTCAGAAAATATTCAATGGAAAATTTCAGAAATAAACAATTTATAAGTTTTCAATTGCATGTTGCCTGAGTAGCGTGATGAAATCTCAGGCTGTACAGCTCCCCTTCTTCCCCAAGACATGAATCATTCTTTTGACTAGCACATCCATGCTGTGTACACTACTCACTCTTCGTTATTTAGTAGCCATCTCAGTCATCAGATCGACTGTCACAGGATCACAGTGTCTGCATTCAAGGTCAGTGGGATCCTAAGGTTACGTCGCAATGTCTACTTCATTTGCATCACTTCATCTCATTATGTAGGCATTTTATCATCCCACGTCATCACAAGGAGATGAGTAGGTACAATACAATAGTATATTTTGAGAGAGTATAAGAGATACCACATTCATATAACTCTTATTATAGTATATTGTTATAATTGTTCTATTTTATTGTTTTTGTTGTTAATCTTACTGTGTCTAAAATATTAAACTTTATCATAGGTATGTAGGTATAGAAACAAACATTATGCATATAGGGTTCGGTACTCTCCACGCCATTGACATCCACCCAGGTAGTGAAACATATACCCGAAACATAAGAGGGGGCCTACTGTATTACAATTTTGGTGATGATTACTGTGAAAGACCAGAATGTCCTATTCCAAAATATGCTTCATAAGCATGAGGATTTGTTTGAGCTGATTGAGAAACACCAGCCACAGGAGAAGCTCTGAAAACAGAGTAGAATGTGCCTTTTTGTAAGGAAAATTTATGTTTATAAAGGAATAATCTCCATTTCTAAAGAGCTCTTTCTCTTCTCTGTTTCTCTCTCTCTGTCTCTCTTTTTCAGGAAAAGAAGGATACTCTAAATCATTACAAACTACTATGAATGGAGAAGGCATCAATTTAAATCTGTATAATAAATCTTATTCTTGTTTGCTTCATTTCTCTGGGTATCTCTCTTTTACCAACCTTCCTAATCTGTCTTTGGTTCAGCAAATAATGACATTTAAACTTGTTCAAAGCCACCTTTTCTCCTTTCCTGTAGATATTTCCCATGTATACATGAGGAATACATGTTATTAAACGTCTGTTGGTTTTTCTTTTGTTAACCTCTTTTGTTACAGGGGTCTGTCCCAACAAAGAACTATGAAGCTTAGAGAGAAAATTGTGTTTCCCTTTCCTTATGAAAACATGATAATTACTAATAAAAACAAGCTAATCTTCTAAAGCTTGTTTTTTTATACATATGTATATATAATATATATATATGTATATATTTTATTTTATGATGACAGAAAGCCAGCTTCACAAGAATGTATAATACAATTTCAGAATGGTGTAAAACAAATCTTGCCTCCTTCTTAGTTGAGCATGGTCAAGACAGCTAAAAAACTGCTTTATTCATCCTAAGGTATATGTCAATAAACTATGTAAGTTTAATTGCTGACCCTGGTTACAGATATGAAATTAAATAATTCAGAATCAAAGCTGTTGAAACTTGAAATTATTCTGAGCCTTAAGAGGAATGTGGCTATGCAGCCTGAGTCATGTGGCATGCAGATGCAACTTCTGCCATTTTTTCTCCCTATAAATAATTAGGAAGACCAAATGGGGCCAGATATAAGACCCTCTCAGACCATTCCTCCTCGTCACAGAATAATAACATCTTCCTTGGAATGTAACATTCAGTAACCAATCAAATCACTATAATTTATATACTGGTCTTGTATAGAAAAATTTCTCTTTCTCTGCCTATATAAAAGAAACCCTAACTTTGGTACACTGACCCTAATCATCTGGAGTTGCTGTTTCCCAAGTGGTCATCCTCAAGCTTTATGCTCAAATAAACTCTATACTTAATCATATTTTCTGAGCCTCATTATTTAAAATTGACATGAGTCACTTGGCAAACATTGTAAAAAAAAAAAAAAAAGAAATTTAAATTACTCAATGCAATTTTAGAGTGAATGAGAGGAGCTGAGGATCCACAACTACAATTTGAGAAATTGTACAAGAGAAGTAAGCTTCTGTGAGCAGAATTTTCTGTGAGCAGAATTTAGCATTCTTAAAATATTTTCCCATAGGATGTAAACATTTACATTTACATTTTCTCCTGGGATTTAGTTTTTAATATTTTAAGAAAAGGAGAATGAAGAGAAATTATTTGATATTCCCTCATCCCTTCCCCAATGTAAGTGATCAGAAAATAAAAGGTAAATAGTTATTAAGACTAATGTTACATTATATGGTACGTCAGGTAATTTTGATGATAGGATAACACTTAAGCCTCTCAGTGGCCCTGTGGATTATGCATTAATTCTCCCTTTGGGTAGAAGATGCAATGGAGACACAGGAAGAGAAATGCTTTGTTAAGCAGCTTGTAAAACACAGACCATAAGTTAGAACTCAGAATGAATGACTACCAAGTTTATTCTTTTCTACCCTCTTCCTTCAATAGATACAGTGAGAGTAGAACATTTCAAATGGGTAAGGGTGGGGAGATTTTCAAAATCTTCATTCTACTTACAGATTTTTTCATCATAGACCTCAGTATTTGTATTCTAGTTTATACCATGAGATTTAAATCACACATGAATAGAGAGAGATGAAATATAGTAAAACATTTTATTTAGAAATGTATTTATTAAACACTTGCTACATGCAAATTATCTTCTTAAAATTCCTCTTGGGAGAACAAAGAAAGAAGAAATAAGGGAAAATACATTGCCTCCCTCATCTCTACTCGACTACAGAGAGCTGTGTTTTTATAGTGCTTTCATAGTTTTGTTAATCATAGCGTGCTTTTTCTAACTCTAACCTTGTGTCAACATAAGCCAAGGAGATTGAACAACTGTCATATTATTTCTAATGGCTGATTACCAACCAGAGCCACTGAGGCCAGAAATTTAACATTTTTTCTGCATATTTGAATACCAACTTTACTCTGCATTTTACTGATTGCCTTACTTCTTTACATGGTTGATATAGCTTAAGCTTAAGGATGCACCATAATGTCATAATTCATAGAGAATTAAAATATTGGTCCTTAGTGCTGAAATTTTCATACAAGCCTGTGAAGTCAGAGGAAATCCCAGTAGAAGAAGGTAGTGGTGATGCTATTCTCAACCAAATTAAAAGTTCAGCACTTCTCTGAAGTGGGAAAAAAGGCTTCTAGACTATGTAATCTTTTGAAACTTTTTGAACATCAAAGAGGTCTCAGAAAATTTCTTGATGGACCAAGCAGACAAAAGTCAGACAAAATATGCTCTATTTCCTTGACATATACTGTTTTCCTTGGAAAACAAAGAACCACTGTCTTTAATTTGAACATTGTATCCCTCAGCTGCATACAATATTTGGAAAGTTCCAAACAAGCTTAACAAGCTTTAGAAAATTGACTAAAGGGAGAAAAAAAAATATATTAAACATGAAAGAAAAATAGGTCACATGGGCAGGGTGTTTAAAGAATTCTGTTTTCCATAGCAACCTAAGATTCATAAGTGCAAAATATTATCTTAGAGAAGATAAATAGATTAATAGATGAATCTGAGCGTGAGAACAAAATTAATCATTCACATTAATGACAAAAATAATAGTTCTCAAACATCTCAATCTGTGTCAAATTATAACATAGACTTTATAAAAAATAAATCAATTACTTTTACATGAATGTTCATAGCAGAACTGATTAGAATATAACCAAAAATTTTGAAACAACCAAAATGTTCATAAATGGAACGAACAATATGGGATATGGGTTGAGTATTCCTTATTCAAAATGCTTGGGAGGAGAAAAGAAGTATTTTTGACTTCATATTATCTTTGAAATTTGGAATATTTGCACATACATAATGAGATATGTTGGGGATGGGACACAAGTTTAAACATAAAATTTTTTTGTTTCCTATATGCTTTCTATACATACTCTGAAGAAAATTTTGTACATTTTTGAGGTAGGAGGCAGGACTCAACTCCAGAAGTAGACATTTCAACTACAGACCCGATTCAAGGCCAGCTAAAACAGGGAAGAGGCAAAGCACCTCTCCATAAGACATGCCCACCAGTGCCATGTGAGTTTACTGTTGTCAAGGCAACACCCAAATATTACCACGCCTTTCCATGAAAACAACCCCAAAATATCACCCTTTTTAAATAAAATTCTAAATAATCTGCCCCTTAGTTTGCATATAATTAAAAGTAAATATAAAATATGACTACAAAACTGCCTCTAAGCTGCTACTGTGGACATACTGCCTATGGGTTTGCCCTGCTCTGCAAGGAACAGTATCTCTGCTGCTGCTATCCATTGTCACTTTAATAAAAACTATACCACCAGGGTGTCCTTGGACTCCTTTCTGGGTAAAGCCAAAAACCCTCCTGGGCTAAGCCCAAATTTTGGGATTAGCTTGCCTTACGTAACATTTAATAATTCTTTGCATTGAACAAAATTTGTGTGCATTGCATCATTAGAAAGTGGACACCCATGAGGACAATCTGTAGTTGTTTGGCATCACTATCATTTCTGACTCATTTATTTGCTACCAATAAGTAATGATTGCTTTTACTTATTTACCCATAAGTAGTTAACAGTAAAAAATATGTTGTACCATTAATACTGTGAAAAAATAATGTGTTCAGGCTAACCAGGCAGCAAAAGTAGTACCACTAGAATACCTGTATCAGGTATTAAACAACAGCAACAACCAAGAATGGTAGACTTTCAGTCTCTACCTGCAATTTATTTTGATTAAAAGTTCTCTATACTATATTTGTTTTAGGTGAGAAGATATATCAGAAGTAGTCGAGGGCCCAGAAAACAGGTCATCTAGGGATGTCTCCTCATCCCTAGATGAAGGACTTTATAAAATGACATAATTTCTTTTTCTGTTATGAATGCATGCTTATCTGGTCCTTCAATAAACCCGTCACACATTTCACCATGTCTTCTATAAGCACTGTGTCTGTAGTGTTAACAAGGTCATCTTCACTGTCCTGCCAGGTCTCAAAGAATTTCAGATTTTGGAGCATTTTGGATTTTGAATTTCTGGATTAGGAATGATCAACCTTTAGAGACTTAAAAGAGAATTTATTCATCAATGAAAAGGAATGAAGTGCTGATACATGCTACAATGTGGATGAACATCAGAAACATTATGCTAATTGAAAGAAGCCAGACACAAAAGACCACATATTGTATAAGTTCATTTCTGTAATATATCTTGAATAAGTAAATTCATAGAGACAGAAAGCAGATTAATGGTTGCCAGTAACTAGGGGGGAGAGAAGAATGGGGAGTAACTGATTAATGGGTATGACATTTTCTTGAGGGTGATAAAAATGTTTCTAATCTGGATAGTGGTGATGGTTGCACAATATTGTGAATATCCTATACACCTTTAAATTGCTCACTTTAAAATGGTTAATTTTATGTAGATTTCAATTCAATTTTTAAATGAATAATATATAACCTTTTAAAAGACATCTTCACCCAGAGACATACACTCCTGTTGACTTATTTTATTATAATGTTACTTAATTAGCTACAAACATAAAACTCTTTAGCATATAACTTCTATGCAACTATAAAACCAAAATAAATTTACAAATAAAGTACTAAGAAGCTTGAAAAAATGAATAGAATACAAATTAGCAGCATAATTTAATGTGACAGATAATCTTGTGCTGCAACTAAATTGTTTCTTCCAGTGTGAATAGGGTGTTTAACAGGAGGACACAGGTTCTATTGTATAAAGCATTTTGCTACCACTGTGCACACTGAGATGACTCAATGTTCCAACTATGTTTTGTTTTGTTTTAAAGCATTGGGAAAGCCTCATTTGTAGGGTAAGGTATACTATCAAACGGTCTAATATTCAGAGACATATCTGCAAGAACCAGAGACTCAGACACTGAAATCTTATGGCAATATTCAATTATGAATAAGGTGACCATATACCTGACCTTCCAAATAGTGGAAATATGAAAATAAAAAAGAATGCTACCAAAAATTACTCTAGAACAGCAAGAAAAATCCAGTAGAGTTTAATCTTTGAACAATGTGGGGGTTAGGTACACCAACCTCCATGCAGTGGAAAAATCTGCATATAAATTTTAACTCTCCCAAAACTTAACTACTAATATTCTGCTGTTTAACAGAAGCCTTACTCATAACATAGGCATTTAACATATATTTAATGTTATATGTATTTATTGTATTATTGTAATAAATTAAGCTAAAAAAAGAAAATGTTATAAGAAAATCTTAAGGAAGAGAAAATATATTTACTATTTATTAAGTGGAAGTGGACCATCATACAGGTCTTCATCCTTATTGTCTTCACATTGAGAAGGCTAAGGAAGAGGAGGAAGGGGAAGGATTGCCTTGCTGCCTCTGGGATGGCAGAGGCAAAAGAAAATCTACCTATCAGTGTACCTGTGAAGTTCAAACTGTGCTGTTCAAAGGTCAAGTGTACTATTCCAGGCCACTCAGGATATACCATCTTCCCATTTATAAAGCAGTAATTCCAAACCCTCAAATTTGACTTTGCTTGCACAATATTTCTTGTTGGTAAAATTTCTTAAGTTTAACATTTTTAAAACTTAAATTTTATTTATTGCCTTCTCCTGCCTGGTTGGAGAAATTAATTTTCATTCACTGTTAGCACTTTCTATACCTCCCTATTTCTAAATTGGGTAAGGGTTGAGGTTTTTTTAAAGCATGGAATTATCTGGATTTGAAGAGGACCAACTCATCCTGATTTTATATAAATACTGACTATCACTTATAATCAGTCTGGGTGAGCCTTTGAAGACCTGTGTATCTGATTCCCTGATGCCATTGCTATCCATGCTGCACTCGGGTGCAGTAACACTCAGATGGAGTCCTGGTATCTTCAGGACTGCCCCCACCATGCTCTATTCTACCATTCCCCTTAGACATATCCTAAATTGAAGTGATACCATTTCTACTAGTTACAGACCCTCAAAGTCACATCCTATTTTAAATCTTGGAGAACTTTTCTCGTTCTTAATCATAAGACAAATGGGAAGCCTCTGGAGAACGAATTCATTTCAGAATGTATTCTTAACTTTTTTACCATTGTTATCCTTTAAAAAATGAGGAATAAGTATAAACATGTACACCACAATACAATAAAATGAGGTAATTAAATGCAGTATCTTAGTCATTCTGAAACATGGTGCATGTGCTGCAAAGACCTTGTAAGGACTCTCTAGAGAAATGAATAACTAGAAGATGAGTGAAGAACCAAACTTCAGATTACCATAAAAACAAAAACAAAACACTGATCAAATTCAGCAGGCTCTTGCTTATGCTCCTTCCACAAGCCTTTACAGAGCACAAGCATAATCTGAGACAGACTGCAGAGAAGAGAGAAGAGGAAAACCATAAGCAAGACTAAATAAGAGTGACCTGAAACCACAGCCAGTAATATAAAATCTACCATCTATGTGAAATGCTATCACAATGTGCTGGTGGACCACGGTATACTACCAGTAAGGAAGATAAAGCTATTCACGTGATCAGAGAATGCATTCTTGGAATGGCCACCCTTCAGCAGCAATTCCAAAAAATTTCAGGGAAAAAAGTATCAAACAATAACATTGTATCTAGCCAAACTGCATTTAACTCTCAAGACTATAGAAAGATAGCTTTTAAACATGCAAGAGTTCAGATGATTTTGCGTCCTTGGTTCATTCTCAAGTAACTACTAGAGCAGCAGTTAGGAAATTATGTCGGTATGGTTTTGTAAGCAAAGTTTTATTGGAACACACTTCTAAAAAGTTTATGTATTGCCTCTGGCTGCTTTTGCTTCACCATAGCTACAACATATGACTTGCAAAACCTAAAATATTTACTATCTGTCTCTTTGTAGAAAAAAAAAAAAACCTGGTTCTGGATTATAGGAAGCACTTCATTCAACCAAAAGGTAGTCAGAGAAACTTTAGAGAAATGGTTAACAGTCAATATGCATAAAATTGTAGATGAAAGTCTAAAACAATGGTGGGAGTGAGGGTGGAAAAATATGTTCTATATTATATATTATAGAAAAGGAAAGGCAAAAAGTAAAAAGAAAATTTGAATAAATTTTTGATTGCTGTAAAGTCCTTAGCAACAGTTAAAGACATCAAGAACAGCTGATACTGGACAATAAAAGTTTAAGTAAGGAAATAGTAAATTAAGGAAATTTAAAAGATATAACAGAAAATGTAACTACTAGAACAAAACTACAAAACTTCCAAAATATGAACACGTTTTTTTGAAAAGAGCAAAGAAGACATATGACATAAATATTTAGAGCAAATTTCATATAATACGAATTGAAAGTGCAACATAAAATATGATATAGTTGAGACCAAACATACCAGTCAGATTAATAACCATAAATGGACTTTGGTTACCTATACACACATAATTATATACAAGCAACACACCCAAAATAAATGATATAGAATGATTAAAACTAAAGGGAATAAGAAAGATATAAGAAGATGGAAACAATAAGATATCAAGAATGGGGATCCTCTTACACCATAAGAAAATTCTAACAAAAAGCATTAAACATGACAGAGAAAGACCTAAGTAAAATTATGTTTTTTTGCACATGACATAATAGTACAGCTAGAGTTCCTAATCAATAATAAAAATGGCTCAAATAAAATAATTCAGTAGGTTAGTAGAATATAAAATTTAACATGCAGAAATTAACAGCTGTCGTATAATCAAAAACCACTTAGGGTATAGAGAAAACTTGATTACAATAACAAAAACAGGATAAGTTATTCCAAATAAACTTAAGAAAAAATGGAAAACACATATGTAATATAAACCATAACACACTTTTGAAAGTATGCTTGAATTAATGGAAGGACAGCTCTTGCTCCTAAATAGAATAACGCACCATTATAGATGCTCAGTTATCCCTGACATAACTTACAAATGCAATGCAACTTTAATAAAAATACCAATAATCTTTCTTACGGAGTCATAGAATTTGGTACTTAAGTTTATATGGAAGCATATCAGAATATCCTGACAAATGCTGGGAAAAAATAAAAACAAAAAACCATGCAAAGGGGCATAGCCATTCCAGACATTAAAACAGACTATAAAGTTTCTATAGCTAGAACTGTGATACCACGACTGACTGATAAACATACCAGTGAAATATCATCAAAAATCAGGAAATGAGAACTTTAAGTATGATGAAGAGGGAATTTTAAATAACTGAAATAAAGATAAATTTTGGTTTTTATTTTTAAATAAATGGTGATATAATATCTGCTTAAACATTTGAAAAAAGATAGAGTTAGGTCCCTGTTCTTCACACCATCCATAAGAATATACTCCAATCATTGAGGGATGTAACTGTAAAGCATACATTTCTGACAATGAATTTCAGCATTGATACAACTGAAAAATATTGGAAACAGTCTAAATGTCAGAATAGAGGTAAGTTGTTGAAAAACAGTGGAATGTCTGCCCAATAAAGTACTATGTAGTTACAAAAACCAGAATGAGGGACGTGTTTGTGAGTCATATGAAGTGATTTCCAGGATACGTGGTCAAAAAACAATGTGCAAAAGTATGTGTATAAAACGCTACTTTTTGAATAAGAAAAATGGGAAAATAAGAAAACACTTATGTTATCTCCCATCCTACAGAAAAAAAAAGGAATAGAAGAAGGATAAATCAAAAAGAAATAAGATTGGTTTCTTTTGTAGGGGCAAAAAGTTTGTGGTAACAAGGCTGGAGAGATGGAAACAAGGAGAAGGGGTGGAGAAGAGGAGTGATATTTCTTTGAGTTTAAATTCAACTTTTAGAATGATATATTTCATATTCTCAATTAGAAAAAGAAATCAACAAGGATGGGGTAAAATGGAATACAAACAAAATCAAATGAATTTAACTGCACTGAGAAGGAAACAAAACAAAATAAAAACCAAAGAACCTAACTCAAAGAAGAGAAAAAAGCTTATTCAAAAATTTCTTGAAAAAATTAGTTGGACTATAAACATAGTCCAAAGACAAAAACAAATTACATATATTGAACTCTAATTAGTAGTTTGGTTGTCATAGTGGTATCTCTTTGCAGTGTTTAAATTAATTAATCTGTATTACATGATCGAGCAAATAAGTAAATTTACTGTGGATAACCAGGTTCCAGTGAGAAAGTGAGTCCACTTTGAGGTCATTAGTTTGAGTTCCTAATCAAATAAGAATGGTGACCTTAGAAGAAGAGAGAAATATCTTTCTTTCTGTTTTCCTGCCATAGGCTGCCATTTCAAGCCAGAGAAAGAAGACTCAACTGAAACCAAAGTAGCCAGCACCTTGATCTTGGACTTCTTAGCCTCTAGAACTGTGAGAAGCAAGTTCGAGTTGTTTAAGCCACCAGACCATGGTATTTTGTTATGGCATCCCAAGCCGACTAATGTGGGAGTTAAAATATAAAAAGGGGAAAACTAGAATGAGCACTATGGTCCTGAATTATAATCCAGATATTAGTATGAGTTCATAGCTCTAATATATAAGTAGATAAGAACAGAAATAGATATGTATGTATGTGGTTTGTATGTGTACATAAACAATACATATGTTTACTAGCTCTGTCTGCTGAAAAAAGACAAGAAACAGTAGGATACCACTAACATCTGATAGCCAGATTTTGGTTTCTAAATACCATTATCCACTAAAATGAGCCAGGACTCCTTTGAAAAATGGCTGATTCCAGAGCTGGAGTAGGAGAAATACTTGAAATATCTTGCAGTGTCAGGAAGAAAAGAAATACTAAAAGTAAACAAATACTTTTAAAAGACGGGGCATGTCAAAGAGACTTTGGAGTTCCCTTGGAGCTTGTTGTAACTTCCACTTGCACAATATGAGGTAATTCAAGCAACAAAATTAATAGTAATATTAAAAGAAATATAATTCAAAGAATAAAATAAGAATTCATTAGTCCATGCTGATATAAATAAGTGAATACAAAGTTAATGTGGGAAAAGGTAAAACTCTTTTCTACAACACAATAATCAAATAATGCATGTAAAGAAATAATGGAGTTAGAAAATTACCATTTGACAGCCTCCATAATAATAAACTTTCTGGTAAGGGACTCTAAATGAACTATTTATTCAAAAAGAAAATTAGTTACTTCTCAGTAAAGCAATTAGGCAGATACCACCTTAATCAAGGAATCAGCGTTAACACCACGAATAACAAAACAAATGGATTTCTTGTGTCTTTTTGATTTGAGAAACTGAGAAGGGCATAACATTAGTGCTCTGATATTCCTGCCAAATATCATAACTTGAACTCACATGAGAAAACATCAAACAAGCCCAAATTGAGGGAAACTCTGGAAAAAGAAACACAAAATCATATCCTTCAAAGATGGCAAGGTCAAGAAAGACAAAGGAAGACTAAAAAGCTGATCCAAATTAAAGGAGGTTTAGTCACGACAATTAAATGTAATATGTGTTCTTGGAATGGATTCTGGACCAGAAATATTTTTATTGTGTTACTTGGTATGTAAAAGACATTAATGGGACAACTGACAAAAATGTACACAAATTTTATAGATTAGGTCATACTTTATAGATGTTAATTTTTTGATTTTCACAATTTTGCCACGGTTATCTATAGGATGTAATTATTTTTCAAAAAGGTACACAGAATGGTTTAGGAATAAAAAATATTTTATATACAATATCCTTTGAAATTATTTAGAAAAAAATCTAGCATCCCTCTCTTTTCTCTCTCCCACCTCTCAGCCTATTATCTATTTATACATATGTATCCAAAGAGAGAGAGAGAATAAATAATAAAGGAACAGAGGTCATGGAAACTTTTAACATTAAGAGAATCTGAATAAATAGTTTGTGGGAAATCTTTATACTATTTTTGTAACTTTTGTAAAATTAATCTTATTTCAAAATCATTAAAAAAATTTATTTTATTCAAAATAAGAAAAAAATGTTTCAATATAATGTTGGGCACCTAGAAATTCTGTATGCCATGTCTTTATGTATATGAACTGTAAGGGAATTAAGAGACACATTACTTGTAATTGTCAATATCCAGTGAAATGTAAGTTAACTGAGAGGGACCTATTATACCCTATATATCACAAATTACAGCAATTATGAATTTATTAAATGTGTGTGATGCTGTATTTATTACTACCCTCCCACTCCTGACCACCAATGTCTGACTCCCTTTATGATTTTCTTATTTCAAGACTAGTACAATCCATTTAAACTGCAAAAATATTTAGGAATTATATCAAAGTAGATGCTGCAGGGTGGGTCCCCAAGACACAGATTCAGAGACATACTTGTACACCTGGAGGTTATATTAGGGAGTGCCATCAAAATCAGTACCTATGGGGAAAGAAGTAAGCTGGATTGGGCAGAGGAAAAAGATGAATTGTAAGTCACAATAAAGGAGCCATTGGGATAATGTTCTCAAGCTGAGGTAGCCACTCAGAGTTGTTGTGAGAGAAAAGGAGACTAAATTTTATACCACATCAACTAGTCATTGGATGTGGGCCTCCCCGACAACCTTGGATGAGGTTATTCTCTTCAACCAGGTCTGTCCTGGAGAAAGACAAAGCTGAGAACTCTCAGCTGCCAGTAATCCTAGCAGCTAGGGAAATGAGCACCGAAGCCTTGTGGATTGGGATTTGGGTTGTGTACATGCATTTATCACATACTTAGCTCTCAAAACGTAACACCTGTGATCCTCCCACAACAAGGTCAGGGATAAATGATATATCTTACATGCTGGACATGGCCTAAATGAGTCACGTAAATATGTGTCTTTTGAATTAACATAGAAACAGGAACTTGAACTTTCATTGGGAAGAACATATGCAAATACTTATTGGTGAGGGGCTGGGAGAGGGGGGCACAGCTGATTATAGGAAAAGAAAAACATTGAGGAATAGTTGGAGATAAGACATAGGAGAGTTGGTGTCGCACTGTGTTTGCCCTTGGGAGCCAAATAACAGTAATTATATAAATGTTAGAAATAATGCCTTATTTCTCAAGTGAAAATATGGTAGAAGGGCAAGGATATTTGAGGATATTTATTTATAAAAGGAAGCATATAGGGAGTGATTGTGGCCTGAAGGATCAGTTAGCAAGGTTGCTAGAAGTAATCTTAACAAAAATTGAGTAAATGCTTGTGCTGGAAACATCATCAGGAGGCTGCAGAGAAAGTAGCCATGTTGTGGTTGGGTATGCGCTGCCTATTGAATAACAAAGAGAAATGTAGGTCAGAGATCACCCAGCCTTCACAGTATGCAGCCTGGAGAATACTGTAGTTGATGGAAAGTAGAAGCAAGAAAATTTGGGTTTGGGGAAGTTCTTTTTTAGATATACTAAGATTGAGTTAAGACAGGATCCATTCATTAGAACCTCAGATAAGTCAGCATTAACTGAGAAGCCCAAATGGGGTCTCATTCCGGGATCTGTCACTTCCATCATCAACCTATATGTCTCCCTTCAAGGCTATTCTTACTTTAATTAGATTCCTGCATCTAAGAAAAAAAGTGGTCTCTTTTGCTTCTGTCCAACATCTGTAGCTGCAACAAAGACCAATTACAATGCCCTTAACAGGACTTCAGTTCCAAGTTTTTACTGAGTCAGGCCCTATGCCTGGCTGATCAAACTGCAATCCTCACAGACTAGATGGCTGCACTTCACTGAAGGGCAAAGTGATTAATGGATGGCCTTTACTTTGCCAAGCTTTGGGGGACCAGACAAGAAAAAGAACCACTTATATATTAAATAAATGATAAAGATATTGTTTTTTTGCTAGGCATTAGATCCCTAAATAGAAACACATTAAGCTTGACTGGGATTTCCAAATTATTCGCTTCAGGGACTGGGAGATTCTAGGAAATAGATATCAGGGTGCCTGGAAATAGAGATTCCAGGGACACAGCCGCTGAGTGGTCTGAATTTCTGTTATTGGTCAGCGTGATTCATCAGCACACGAAGTTAATAAAGTCAAGATCAGAGGTTGGATCTTTCTCTGAAACCCTTAATTCTTCTCCTTTCCTGAAAGTGGATTCAGAAACCAACGGACTCACACACCGGGGAGACTTACACCAAGAGAGTGTTTGGAGCTTCGGCAGAGCACATCTGTGTTACTAAAAACACAACATGACACATCTTGTTAATGTGGTCAAAAGTGCTACGATAGTGTATAAATGTTTGTGAGGTGTAAAAAACATGATTTCTAAAAAATTATAGAAATACTTCTATTTTGTTCTGCACATCTGGCAATTACTAAGCATCATCTGTGTACCTATAGCATACAAAGCTATTTTATACATGCTCTATGTTAGGTGAATAACCATTTATCTCTGTTACCAGGAATAAAGCCTCATCCACAGTATACATTCATTAGATATTTTCTGAATGTGTAGCCCACACATTTGGACTATTACCAGTATCTGTGTTAGAGATAGGTCAACCAAGCCATGAAGAGAATGTGTGTTTTGCCCAAAATCACACAGTTGGAAAGCACCAGAACCAGGATTCAGCCAAGATTTTCTGAATCTAAAGTTAGTATGTTGCCTGATTGTCTATTAAAAACCAAAATAATGTAGTAAAAAAAGAACACAAAGTGAGAATTCATAATCAGTCCAAGAGGATTTTGAACTTGTAGAAAAGAGATGACAAGAAGTTTTACCTGATTTATAAATGGTAATGAGCTTGAGAAGGAAGAGACTCAGCTGAATATGTGAGAGAGAATAATAAAATTTCAGAGTTAATAAGAGAAAAAAGATAATGGCCAATGAAGAATAAAAATATGTAAATTTGCTAATAAAGTCATGCAGACTAAAATAGTGATGAGATTGCTTGCTTTTCAAAATAATTTAACCAATATTCACAAGAGCTTATTATATGCCAGCTGTAGAAAAATAGGACATTTATAATTTTTAATTTCGGAGATTATATTGGTAATATTTTATGTTCAGGCATAGATAGTGTAAAATGTCAATCACTATCTATGCTTGAACTTGTGGACTCAAGCAATTCTCCCACCTAGGGCTCCCAAAACACTGGGATTACAGGTGTGAGCCACCATGCCTGTCCTTGACATTTTCTAGGAAGCAATTTGGTGACATATTTCAGTAGCCATTTAAGTTGTTGGTACTTTTATCAAGGAGTCCTCTTTAATCTCTTCATAGAATTCTATTCTTAATAAAAAGATCAAAAACTATAAAAATATTTATATACCAGGATGTTTGTAACAACATTATTATGACAAAACATAAATATAACCTAGAGTATAGGACAGTTAATTACCAAGTCAAAATATAATTATGTTATTGAGTATAATACAGCTATTAAAATGCTATTTTGATGACCATATGTAACTATAAGATAGAAAATGCTGATGAAATAGTGATACAGAAAAAAATCAATATCCAATTATCTTTAATTTTATAAATTGCATAAATAATTCTGCTACGTGCATATACATATACATTTCATATGCTTATAGCATAATTTATTTACACTGCAATATGCAAACAGAGGTGGTTTCTTTATTTTCTATTACTAATATCTTACCTAAGGCCTGCTAACTCACTGGAAATTAATAAAGATAAATTACTTCAAACTTGGCAGATGTATCTTAATTTCGTGTTGGATATAAATGCTGTCTGTCACTCCCATATGTGCTTCTACCTAATACAGTGTTGGGTAAATAAGGAGAAGTAGGAGGATGATAGGCTTCATGTCTTTGTAGACATGAGCTTCTGACCTTCACTGGTCCATCCTGTGGAATAACTGGTCTCTTAGAAGGGACCTCATAAGATCCAACTGCTGTTTTTTGCTTTTCAGGGGAACTTGCTGCTCATATTATTAATGCTTGTGGTTCCAACCATTGCTTTGGTTATAAATCCAACAGCCACGGCAATCTCCTTGTTCTTACTCTAGATGGATGTTTATTATCCCCCTGTCTCTCCAGCTCCTCTATACCTTTTCAAAAGAACTGATCAAACTTCTTGATCCCATGAATATTATATAAGGCAAAGTCAAGGTTGATGGGATCTGATTCAGCTTCATGACTTAAATGGCACTGCAGCCACTTCATATTCCATGCTATGCCAGATATGTTCTAACACAAAATACTTGCTCTTGTTTAGCTTTCCCATATAACTCATGATAAGTGTGCTACTTACACTAATATTCTGTGGTTCCTTCATACCTCTTTAGATGTTTCAAATTCCCCTTTTCCCAATCCCTATGGTTGGCACTGAGGTGGGGGTGAAGAATAACTAGAATATTTGTTTTTAGCTCTGTAGTTCTATCTCCTTCTCCCTTTTCACAGCCAGTAGACCCAGAAGAGGTGATCTGACCATGATTCCAATTCATATCCTGAGTTCTCCTGGAATATATGGGAAGCATTTGATCTACTCCACCAGGCCTAGGTCATAAACAATCAGTACCTACAGAAATTTGAAAAATCTATTTCTTTCCTATGAACTACTACTTTCTAGAATCTATGGCCAGTCCAAACCAAATGTCAAGTTCTTAAGCCAATTTGTTTTTTGGACCCCAGAAAACAGCATTGAAACTGATAATAACTTTTTTCATAGCAGACTCAAACTTGTTTTTCCCTAGGACAGTAAAACTCGTGGTTCAGTTTTAGAGGTGGATGGTTAAAAAGAAATGCGACTTAAAGATAAAAATCCCAAGATTTTAATTCATTAAAAAATTCAAAACTGTTTCATTATAAACACAGGCATACAAATGACTAAAAGACATATAAAAATGTTAAGGATTGTTAATTTTGCCTGTTAAGATAACGAGCAATTTTTATTTTCATCTTTATAGCTCTGAAGTTTTCAAATAATCTAAAACAAGTATGTGTAATTTTTATAATGATCAAAATAATGCTGAAAGAAATTTATTGATGCAATCTCCTCTTTAAAATTTCCTTCTCCCTGGGGGAAAATAAGCAGAGAACAAAATCATATTTTACAATGTTTTGGCTGCAATGTCTAAATTTTGTAGAGCGTTGGGGAAAGAATCCACTGCTTCCCCGAAAAGCAGAGTCTTTACAACTATATCTTATTTACTTTTTCATTTGATTTTCAAAATAAACACTTTTCAAGCAGACACATCTGACTCAGAGTGGAGTTCTTCATTACTTTATGTTGGGTCTCGCATTGCACAACATCTGGCTATGCCTCATTTTGCCAGTAATATTTCATCCAAGACATTTTGTCCCCATTAATTATCATACATAAGAAGACATCCTTGTTTTATTTTTATGGTTTCAATTGTCACGTAAGGCAGGCTATGGGTTTTTGTGGGGTGGGGAATGGAGAGGGAAGAGAGACATATTCCAGTGCAATGGCATGTGAACAGCCAAGTGGATGTTGTATCTCTGCAAGCAGATGTTGGGGACAAAACACAGGTCAAATTACAGAACCACTGTGTATGATCCAGTGTTTGGTCTGTGGATATATTATTGATGGGGGATTCTAGCAAGTGGAAGTTGAACTTCTGTGTTTCAAAAAATCATTTGATCTCTGCTTCATTTGATCATTCCATAAGAATATATGAACTAAACAAAAAACAAAAGAGAATTAAACAAATATATGAAATATGCACATGTCACTGGCCAAGGGTGATGTAGAATATAGTGATGAAAAAAGACAAACAGAAGACACAGATAAGCAGCAACACAAAATAATTCCTGCTCACAGAGATGTTACAATGCACTGAGAAAGACAAAAGTGTAAGCAGCTAACTGTACTAAAGAGTAGAGATCAAAAGCCCAAGCTTTATATCATGTTTAATGAAATGATTAATTCTTTTGAGGAACTTGAAAGGCAGCTAAAATGTACAGAATTGGAGCTTGTTCTTAAAGAATGAAAAGGAGAGAAGAGAGGGGAAGAAACACAAAAAAGAGAATAAGCAGAGAAATTGGGGAGCATGTTCAAAGTTGAAGGAACTAATGGTCCAAGAACATCACTATCACTAACACATGCTATAGTCACCAGGAACTGACAATTTTACTTCTCAAATCTCTTAATTACTTCTGCTTCTCCATTTTTATTTCCATTGCCATCATTGTTTGCATTGAATTTATTGTAATAACTTCTTCATAAGAATTTATTGTTAGATGGATTTATTGTCTGTTGCTATATTTCAGGCACAGTATTAAGCACCTTTTGTGCAGCCTCCCTTAATTCTGAGTTATGGTGTGTTCTATTATTAGTCCCATTTTATAGAGAAGGATTCTGAGGCTTGAAGGTGTTGGTGGAAGAAACAGAACTTGCATCCAACTAGCATAACTCCTAAGAATGTGTTGTTAAGGGCCTAAGTGACTCACTCACCTTGCTCTGCAGCAAGGGGTTAGTTTATAACATCCCCAGGCCAAATCCAGCTGCTGCCTGTTATTGTAAATAAAATTTGTTTTAACACGTTTACATCTTTATGTTGACATATTATTAATGGGTGATTTTGTGTTACACTGACAGAATTGGTGCAAAGTTGAGTAGCTGCAGAAGAAACCATCTGGCCCACAAAGCTGAAAATTATTTACTATCTGGCCCTTGACAGAAAGAGTTTGTACCTCCGTGAAGCATCCTGGTATTTTGTAGTTTTGAAATTCTCTATCTTCTTGCTATTGCAAACAATTGTTCTATTTTTAAAACCTATTGGTTAAATACTTATTAGATTCCAGGCACTGTTCTAGATATTAGGACAAAAGCAGAACAAAACAGCTATCGCTGCTTCCTTGTGAAGCTCGTATCTTAAAATGCTGAGGAGAAAGAGCAAGAAAAACAAACATATAAATGTATAAGATACCATAAAATATTAGCAAAAATGCTGTGAAGGGAAGGAGATCAAGTGATGGGATGGAATAACGCTGGTGTGCATGGGTGATACTTCTGGCTTTTATGCATGGCCTGGCTTTTATGCATGGTGTTTCATGAATGGCAACCAGAGGCATATGAAGGATCAACTGTGTGAAGATTGATATTAGAGTGTTTCTTATAGAATTGAAAACACAAAAGCTCTGTGTAGAAATAAGCTTGGAATGTTCAAGGAACTTAAAGAAAGCAAGTGAAGTTTAGAAGTAAAGAAACGAAGTTTAAAAAAAGTGGGCTGGAGCCAGAGCCGACTGAACTTTGTTAACTGTTAAGCTGAGATAATAGGAAATATTTTAGTGCATTTGGGAAATGTTTGAGAACATTAGCAGAGAGATGGTGTGGTCTGATTTATATATGAGGAGATATAAAAGTATAGCCAACAGATTTGTTGTTAGACAGTAGAAATATATACCCACACTGTCACCGGCATTGTGCTGTTTACCAATATATGATTCTCTGCTCCTTTTTGGCAAATGAGACATTGTATGTCTTCACCACCTTTTAATTAGGCTGGGCCACTTGGCTTGCTTTAGGTAAAAAATAAAAGAGACTAAATCTGAGTAAAAGTAATTACTGGGCTGGGTGCGGTGGCTCACGCCTGTAATCCCAGCACTTTGGGAGGCTGAGGCGGTGGATCGCGAGGTCAAGAGATCTAGACCATCCTGGCTAACATGGTGAAACCCCGTCTCTACTAAAAATACAAAAATTAGCTGGGCGTTTGGCACATGCCTGTGGTCCCAGCTACTTGGGAGGCTGAGGCAAAAGAATCTCTTGAACCCAGGAGGCGGAGTTTGCAGTGAGCCGAGACTGCGCCACTGTGCTCCAGCCTGGCGACAGAGCAAGACTCCGTCTCAAAAAAAAAAAAAAGTAATTACTGACACTTTTACAGAACTGCAGGTGAGCAACTCTCCAGCACACTTCTCCCTGCCACACAATGAGGGAAGCACATGTCTGTAAGTGGGTGGCATGAGCTCTAACCAGACATTCAAACTGAGCCAACATGTATAGAACAGCTGCCCTCGGGAGTACCTAGATCTGCATCAAACTTTGTCATAAGGGAGAAAAAGCTTCATTTTTATTTTTAATTGATGGTAAACAAACCAAAATATTGGGGTTTCTTATTCCTGCAGCATATAGTAGCCTCTCCTGACTAATATGAATACCTACTATCCTTGATTTTCCTCAATTTGAATTTCAACATCCAACTTAAATCCCACTTGTTACGGAACATCTTCAACAAGCATTTATTGAGTACCTAGCATGTGCCAAGGACTATGTCAGCTGTCATATGACTACAGGAATAAATACTTCATCTCCCCCACAACCTGCCAGAAACTCAAAGACTAAAAAAGAAAAGCATGCATTATTAATCATAATACAATGTGGTAAGGGTTGTATAAGAAGGAAAAACAGCATATCATTGCCCATAGAGGAAGAATCCAAAAAGAGCTGAGAGTGTCATTTAAGCAGGACCTTCCTGTCCAAATGTAGCCCTGTTTACATTGCTACAGTTCACATCCCCAATAATCCCTCAAGATACGTAAAGCAAGTATCTTTACTTTCATTTTATAGATAAAAACAATGAAGCTCAATTATAAAGAGCTTATCTGTGATGACCTAGTCACAGTTATAAAGAATCAAGCCTTGTCTTTGATTCAAAATTTAGTCTGTACTTTGCTTAAAACAACAACAGCAAATAACGTGACCCTAGACTCCCTAAGTTAACTATAAAAGGCAAGAAGCTTTGAAAGCAAAATTCAATTTTGCAAAACTTTCCTTTTAGCAACTTCATTGATTTTCATTGAATCACTTTGGAATCTCTGACATTTTAATCAAAAGTTTACTTTGGTTAAAATTGTTTTATTAAAAAACAAGACTAATTAGTTTGATAAAGAAACTCACAGGGGGCATGTTTAAAATAATCATGAGCACTATCTGTTTTCAAATACTACACAATAATTATGAAGAATCTACTTACATGTGAATGATCAACGATCTCACCATGACCATAGCAACTTAGAGAAGAAACGGATTCTTAGATATTATTTAGCTAAATTATCTTGCCTGAAAATTTAAGGTGACTGATACTCAAGTTAAAGAAGAAAATGTATTAGACAATTCATTGTGAGCCTAGCTATAGCTTCTGTAGGAACTGGAAAGCAACAAAAGCAGCATTCTTTGAAACTCATTCATAGTCAATCCCAGTGTCTATGCGGGTATTATTGGCTTGGCATCCTCAGACTGGAGATGACCTGAAAATCAGGTAGAACCACAGGATCGAGACCAGGACACACGGTTAGGGAGGATACATCCTAGGACACAGATGACTCTAGCTGGCTGCACCGTCATCTTCAAGTAAATCCAAAAGAAGAAATTGGAGGCCACAGCAAGTAGTGAGGCCACAGATGATAAGCCATAAGGAGTCAGTAGGTCAATATTCAGATACCAGGCAGCAAGAGCAGAATGAACAAGACCACATTTCTACTGGTGGTCAGAGTGAACCAACATGCGAGGCTTGTCCTGCTTGTCTCCACATGGTCTTCTATATACATTACCTGTCAATGTTCTCCTTTTTTGAGCCCTTATAGTATTATATACCTCTCATTAATGATTTAACACATATATTGTTAAAAATTGTTTTACTGAATGTTTTATGCATATATAAATTACTTACACATTGTTAATTATAGTGTCTTAGAAGAAAATATATTTATTTCACTTAGTTTTTTGACTACTTTGTAGTCAAATTGGTTTAATTGATTCATTAATATTCAATTTCTTTATTGCTTCTTACCATTTTCATAAGGGATCAGGATGTCTCAGGCAAGCTTTTGCTGAAGTCATTTTGTCACAGCACCTTCTAGACTGAAACCCTAGTATCCAGGGTGAACAGGTGGGTAATCAGTGATCTTCTCTAGCCTAAGCTTCCAGCCCAAGTGGTAGCTGTTTGCCCCTTCCCCTATGTGAGCAGTACTCATGTGTCACTTTTGACATAAGGAGGCAAAGACAGAATATTTTCTGGGAAGAAATTCAGACTTCATCAGATTCTATTTTTGTCCTCAAATCAACAGCTTCTGTGTTTAATTAAGAAGAAAATAGAGTCACTGCAAATATGAGTTAAGACTGAGCTGACATATCCTGGTATTATATTAAGAAACATTCATGGAAACTTGCTCCAAAATGACAAAAATGCTCCCAGAATATAAAATAAAACAAGCTTATTCTGCATTTAGAGATAGTCATTCTTAATTGGTAATGCATTAAAGATAAACATAATCCAGTAAAATCTCTGTATTCTAAGACTTTGAAATCAGAGTTCAGATCATAAAGTCTTCCTCATATGCACTTCACATGCCTTCAATGCACCCTTATAATTATGCTTTGTACACTTTTTCATTAGAACACGAACATCTAAAAAATCTAAATAGAAGACCTAGATAGTAGTTTACATCACCCTACTTAACTAGGTGTGTGACTTCCAATATGTTGCTTTACTTCTCTCAGCTTCAACATTTTATTCTAAGAAAAAAGACATTGGGAAAGATGAGCCCTAACACTTTGCAAGCTGTAATGTTTCACAGCGTAGATGTTAGAGTAACACCTTGAAATAGGAATCTTCTTCTCTTCCTCCATGAAATATATGATTATACACAACAAACACTCTCTTCTAGTATTCTTATTCCCCTCCTTCCTATCATCCAAGCTCAACCTCTTTCTAAAAAGTTACTGGCTTGATAAATGAAAGAAATAAGCAAACCCATTTATCCTGAAAATACCCAGCTGGTGTGAGATTTTGGTCTACAGTACATATTAATTAAATAGAGAAGCATTTGAGATTTAAAAAAAAAAAACTTAATTTACTAATTAAATGACAAGTACTCTTCTCAAATTGTCCCTTTGGCTTACTGTGCATTTTGAGAATTAATTAACAGTGCAATCAGGCTACAGTTGTGAAATGCCAATATGGATGTGATTTGAAGATGCAGCTTCTGTTTTCCACGAGGACTTCCTGTTGTTGTTGTTGTGTTTAAATGGGAGCTGCACCCTAATGAAGATACTGGGTCTTCCAATTTGTCTGTGTGAAATTAAAATGAGTTTGCAGAGTCTTGCAAGCTCTGCACACAATTCAATGATACATTTAATGGTGCATTGCCTAGCCCCTGACACAGGCATGTGTCTTGATTAGATTTCTTTAATCGTTTACTAGAAATGAGGAACATAAAGTCGGTTTGGGTTTTGATTATGTCCATATGTTGAACACTTTTGAACTGGGTGATAATAATGCCTCTTGGGTGTGGAACCAGCTCATCTGATAGACTGAGTTCAAAGTAGGTTAATGCCCTGAGGTAATGAGGAAAGGAAAAATAGTAATGTGCCTTCTCTTTTTTTTCTGCCTTGAAATTTGAGGTGGCCAAAAAAGCTGTATTAAAAAGTAGAATGTGAATGTTGTTGTACTCGGATTTGGTTACTTGGTTTTTCTTCCTTCTTCCACATTCTGCCCTGCTGTCACCCTACTATTCACCCCGCCTGAAAAAAACACTCAACAGTGTGCATATACCACAGACCTGGCCTCATCTGTGATTGGAAGACAGTGAAGTGCTGCCAGTGGGTCCCTGCAGAGAACAGGGAGGTGGGAGGAGTTAACAGTGAGAAGAAGAAGGCTGATGGTAAGGTGGTCCTACTGAGTATGCTCTTGCCCTGCAAGGAAGTTCGGTTACCAAAAAGTGAATCTTGAGTCCTGGAGGAGCCCTGGGTGAGAGTTAAGATGTCACTTTCTCTTTTATCAAAATTTGTTTTTAGAGTCATTTTTAAAATAGCCATACTTTCATTACTCTAATTCTTAATCTGTGAGTTATTTTTCCACATTTTTGTACTTTGAGCTGACTATTTAATATATGTCACATGGCTTTTCCCCCCCATAAAAAGGAATCTTAGACTTCATGTCAGTTGGTCATGGTTACCCTTTCAGAGAAGGAGTAGAAAACATTCCTCCTAGAATCTCATCGGTTATTTTACACAGGGCTGTTGGGGAAAGTTGAACATTGGGGTGATTTAGTACTTTCAAAATAAATGCTTTTTATTTCATTACAAAAACCAAGCTTCACCCAGTGATAGGCATCATTCCTTCCAGACATCAGATATCTAGTTTCCTTGATAGCTGTAAACACCCTTACCTTGACTACAATGCCTTGAATTTCTGGTAATTGAAAGAAATAGATAATCAGTGAACTAACTGTCTTTCAAAAAACAATAGTGATTAACCCTCCATAACTTCATGAATAGGAGTGATCTAAATTGTGAAGTCCAGGGAATGTTAAAGTAAATAATATTATCTTAAATCCACTTTATCCTAGTGTTTTTCAAACTAACACCTTATCTATCTTGCTTGTTTTGGTGATTTTTCTGCATAACTTCATTTTATCTTGGCAATTGGAAAACAAATCTGTGAGGAAGGCAGAGCATGTATTTCAGTATCTGGCCCCCATTATCATGTTCTGTTTTGCATTTATTTATTCATCTATCTATTCAAAAACATTTATTATAAACAGGATAATAACAACCATAACAGGTATAATTTCTGAGTAGCTAAATTGTTGCACTGTGTTTGAAATTAGAGACACAAAGATGAGCAATTCACAGTTTCTGTCCTTAAGAAATGTGAAGTCTAATGGAAAAGACACCTGCATAAACAATAGTACTAAAATATGTTTAATAAAAGAGAAATAACTGAGAAATATGGGAACACAGAGCAGAGGCATTTAACCCAGCCCCAGGATCCGGCAAGTATTTCTGGAGTGGGGGAACTCTATTTAGTAACTTCTGCAGCACCAAATTCAAGGTTTTGATATTTGAGATGACACAGTGATTAAAAGCTGACTTTGTTCTCATGGACCCTGCAGGTGATTTAGAGAAATAAACTAGTAATCAAACACTTAAACCTCAGTTCTAAGATGGCATACATCAAACCAACTTTAAAGTGGATGGTCAAGAATGCTTACCAAAGAAGGCACCAAACTCAGGCCTGAAGAATCAGTAGGACTCTAGGTTGAGTTGGAAGAGTGAACAGAATAACAGAAGGGAAGTTAATTGCAGTCTCCTAAGCAAGTTCCATGAAAGAACATGGCATTTTCAGGAGACTGCAAAGTTCTATTAGAATTCTTCACAGCTGAAATCTGAAATGTAAGGCAATTCATAGGCAGAACTGGTAAACTGTTATAGTGGTTGGGCAGGCTACAAAATAATGTACATTAGTTCAAGACGTTTAGACTGTACCTGAGGAAAAAGACAGCTATAGAAGGGTTTCTAAGAGATCAGAAACACAATCATTATGTTTTAGATTATTCTGACTTATTGTGACAAAACTTGAGCTAAAATCTAGGCTGCAGTTTTCCCCGAAGATTATGCTTTGAATTCACTACCACAGCTTTCTTTTTCAGTGGTGGGCTCTTCATGCCACCTTTACAGAATGGCTTTTTTGGGGAAAAGATATGATTATAAGGATTTTTCTCTCCAGCTTTATTATTTTTCTTGTACATCTAAAACAGAATATCCCATTCCCTTTTAGAACTTGTGTTCAGACACTCTATGATGTTTAGTGAGTAAATAACTTTTAATGGCATTATTAGAGAATTGAAAAAAATCCTCTGAAGGTATGGGTTAGGGTAACATAATTTTCACATTCCCAAATAGCTGAATAAATTATATGCTGTGAGAGATTGCTCTAGAAAAAAAAATGAAGCTCCATATTAACCATGTTTCTAGTTTCTGTAAACTTGATCTTTCAGCATCTTCCATGCATGCTTATGACAGAAACTCTTTGTTCTGGACAACCTGATAATCTGCCTGAGTCACCTCAGCTTGGCTTTTGGCCTTCCTCATCATCCCCCCTCCTTCTGAGACTGCAATTTTCAAATATAAACCAACCAACCGAGGTTTACACTCCCAACCAATCAGGTTCTCACAAGCCAGGGCACTATACATCTACACTAGTCACCCTAGGTCCAGGTACAGAAAAACTAGGGACATCCCCTATACCTCTGAGGTGCTGACGTTATGCAAACCAGCTATTTCTAAGCCAGCTTCCTCCATTTCTTCTGTTACTTTCCGTGGAAACCACAATAAAGGCTCTTGCCCACAGTTCCCCACTCTCCCTCTGCCTCATGACTGATCCTGCTCATTCCCTGGTCCCCCAAGGCATGATGTATATTCTCCCTCTCTTGAGATCTGTAACTATAATAAACTATCTTTTCAACAGCAGTCATCTCCTTATCTATTGGCCTAACCATACCTAAATAATAACAAAACCAATTAAAATATGCCCTCACTATGAAACTGTTAAGTATGTTCACGGCTTAGTGTGTCAGAATGCTTTAACATATGGAATCTCCTTTGATCATGCTGCTAATCCTCTGAGTGAAGTGGTTCAGCTGTGACACCTCCCTATTTGCAGAAGAAGAAAGACACAAAACCATTAATTTGTCCAGAGTCACGTGGCTATTTCCAGATCCAGAAATGGAAAGCAGATGCCCTGATCTCATACAAGGCTCTAGGTATTGTGCCACGCCTGGCTGTCTCCTGAGGAGACACAGCAAACAGAGATTTTTGTACTATCAGCCCTTGGAAATGGCAGTAAAATGGAGTGTGGAGCCATCTGAAATAGTGGCATGTCTACTTAATCAAAATATGAACTAAATGTAATAAATCAAATTAATTAGATAACAACTGTTTCCAAGTACAATAAATGTGTTTTTCATAAATTTATTAGTGAATAAAACGATTCATGTGTTATTAATATCATCTAGACATACAATTTCTTAATTAAAAAATGCTTAAAAATACTTGTTGTCTGAAGTTAATTCTTCCAGTGTGTTGCTATTAGTTTCATTTAGTTTGTGAGTAAAACCTTTATTATAT
Source organism: Alouatta palliata (assembly GCA_004027835.1). NCBI lineage: Eukaryota > Metazoa > Chordata > Mammalia > Primates > Atelidae > Alouatta > Alouatta palliata. The sequence continues at coordinate 27,891 of PVKV010016227.1, forward strand.
AATACAAAGGTGCGCAAATAGTAAAAGTGAATTTATCACATTGTAAATTAAGGAGAAGAGTTGGATTGTACATTAGATATAATCAAATCCATTTTTTAAATTTTTACATAAAAGAGAACCCTATTTTTCTTCAATGCTATATGTCAGTGAGTGATGGATTCAAAACAAGCTACAGTAGTTTGAATCTTTGTTCATGCCCTTTCTGTGTTATGATTATACTTTTCTATCCTCTGGCATGAGACTCTGTGATCCCATCCACTGGAGTGAGCGAAGCATAATACCCTGCTCCATTCATGTTAAGCTTGAAGGTATGACTTTCACTGACCAACGTAATGTGGGAAGAAGTCAGTCCTTTCATTCTGTGCTGAAATCTCAATATACATCATGTATTTCTGTGTACCCTCTTGCACTCCTGTTATTCAATAAGAGAATACACCTGGACTAGCAACTGGCTTGAGTAGGTTGGCGAGCAGCCTGATATGGTAATGTGGGCCTGTAGTATCAGCTACTTGGGAGGCTGAGAGGGGAGGATCACTTGAGCCCAAAAGTTCAAGGCTGTCGTGAGCTATGATTGTGCCACTGAAGTGAGCTATAATCTTGCCACTGCACTTTAGCCTGGGTGACAGAGTAAGATCCCATTATAATAAGTAAAGAGAGAGAGAGAGATAAAGAAGAAAGAGAAAGAAAGAAAAAAGAAAGAAGGCAAGAAAGAGAAGAAAAGAAAAGAAAAAAGAGAAAAGAAAAGAAAAGAAATCAGGAGAAGACCTGTGGAAGAGATCTAAACTCAAACTTTAGTCTGGAGTTAAGCCTAGTGGAGCTCCAGTCAAGCACCAAATTGTTAAAGTAAGAATTAGGCAAAACAAACGGAAAACATACTGAATTTTGCAGTACATTCTTGCAAAGCATTATTGTAACAATAGCTGACTGGTACACTACGCCATCTATTTTTCATCTTCCATTCCATGGATCTTTTGACTGTAAATATGTTCATCTTCATGAATTTGGTTTAGCTATATGTAATGTTTTCTAAAAAGGCATGAAATCCCTCAGGAAATGTAATCTCATTTACTTTATTTTGGGGTTCTTGATATACTATCCAGGCAAATAAAACCTGCCAAGCACAAAGTGTACTGGGAATAACCAAGAATCCTATGTTGAACTAAAAATATTTTTATTTCTGTATCTTTTTAGGCAAGAGCAGCCTGTGTATATGCTGAGTAGCTCACTTTTCTACTCAAGTTTCTTGAGAACTAAGCCAGGCAAAACATCTCCTCCAAATTATTCTTAAAGTTGCTTACATGGTTTTTAAATCTGATTTCGGTAACCTAATTATAATCCCCACTTTTAATATCCTTGAAGAGTCAGTCCCCTTAGAAAAAAAATATTGCTTCTTAAAACATCCCAGATAAATGTATAAAATGTTTGAATATGTGCATATAGAAAGATTAGTAAGGCACCTCAGGTACCCAATTAGCAAAGAGAGTTGTACAATTTAAGAAGTGATTCCAGGCTGAGCAAGGTGGCTCACTCCTGTAATCTCAGCACTTTGGGAGGCTCAGGCAGGTGGATCACCTGGTCAGGAGTTCAAGACTAGCCTGGACAAAATGGTGAAACCCCGTCTCTGCCAAAAATACAAAAATTAGCTGGGTGTGGTGGTGGATGCCTATAATCCCAGATACTCAGAAGGCAGAGTCAAGAGAATCACTTGGACCCAGGAGGCAGAGGCTACAGTGAGCTGAGATCATGCCCCTGCACTCCAGCCTGCAAGACAAGAGCAAGACTCCATCTCAAAAAAAAAAAAAAAAAAAAAAAAGAAGCGATTCCACATCTATGATTCATCAGGACAAATAACATTGCACCATTTCCAGGGAAGAAAACTCAGGCCAGGAAAAATTGTTTAGGTCATGCAGCTAGGAAATGAACTGCTCCAAATCTCACACTGTAGCCACCTGCAAGAGGTGGGAGCTAGGAAGGAGGCATTGCCCTGAGAGAGCAGGAATCAGAAAAGAGATACAGCAACTCTCTGACAGGCCACCAGCAACCAAAATGAGGGACAAAACACCTTCCTGTTCTACAGTTTTCTACCAGTGCTACCCAGGCCAAAGCTAACCAGAAACAAGTGGCAAGAGAGTTTAAGAAACAGAATTTTCAAAGGTCTGTGCTCTGCTACACAGAGCAAAGCAGAACAGAATAGGGTCAGGAATCCAAGAGCTGAGACTGTGTAGGCAAATGGCAGACACAGGCCCCTCCTAGACTGGAAACATTTCTGAGAAACAAGTTTGGGAGGAATTTCTTAACTGAGAGCAATGCCTGGTTTTCATGGGAGTCAGGTTAGCCTGACACAGTAGAAAGAGTAACTATTGGAGGTGGGGATTAAGGTGAAGAAGAGACTCTGAAACAGGATATATAGCTTGTCTAAAAACAAACATTGCATCCGTAGGTATTTGTTGTGGTCGTTGTCTAGCAAGCTCTTTTATGTTCTGTACCATTGATTCAAGGTTGTTTATCTCTTGACAATCCTAATAACCTCTCTCTCCACCCCCTACCCCCTTTCAGAAAGCATGTGAATAAATGTGTGTGTGTGTGTGTGTGTGTGTGTGTGTGTGTGTGTGTGTCTATGGGTATACATACAAACACATTAAAATCAATGTCTCACAAAGTCATGGCAGAAGGCTTGGCTCAAATTTCTTCCAGGCTGTATCCGATCAATGAAGGAGACACCAGGGCCATGCATTGGTTCTGTGTGCCTGGCAGCTTCTCCAGAGCTGGAATCCAGTGTACAAAGAACACGCTAGCTAGGGGCATGAGAAGGGAATGGAAAAGTACTCCTGAAAATGTGTCTAATTTCTTTCAGATGTCTCCCATCAGCTGGTTGTTGGCCTGCTTTCCTGTTTTCCATTTAGTACCTTTTACAGTCACATCTTCAAATATGAGATTAGTGAGAATAGAGATTTTTAAAATGAATGTCATATATCCATATTCATATATACCCACAGAGAATACAAAATAGGAACACACTTATAAAGTGCAACCACATATAAAATATATACACATATATGCTTTAAAGAAAAAATTGATTACCTTTGACTTAATTAACTTTGATTTTTCTGTCTCATCTATTGGTGCCTACAGAAGAAAACAATAATAAATCATTTATAAAAATGGCCCAATCCTTTCTCCTGGGAAATTCAGTTAGGCAGACTTTCTCATAAATTGTTTAGAATAATGCAAATCTCCGGTGATTTCTCTCTGATATGTATGTTTCAAAGAAGAAAGTATCAGCCACAAGCTTTGAAAGATGATTTATTGGGCGTTAGGGAATGAAATTTGCCAGGGGAGGAAGAAGAAGATGTGTTGAGAAAATCTGAGCATTTTAACAAATAAGGATATAAATTACTTCCCCATATCCTTGCTAAAGAACACAGACTCTCTCCCTTTTGGAAAACAAAAACAAAGCATTCAACCAGTAGCTAGAAACTACAAACAAAAATATTGATGCCTGTAAGTAAGTAAATAGCTAAGTAAATGTATAAATGAATAAATAAAGTAAGTCCTATTCTCTCTCCCTGGCTTTCCAGAAGTTTTACTCTTGCAGGGGACTTAGGTTGTATTAACGCTAGATCTCCCAAGCCAGGCATTGTGAAATACTCCCTTGCTAATCAGCTGAAGAAGAAACAGCTTTTCAGCCCTGGCTTTTGTGAAGTACCATGTCTTTGACAAGATTTACCCTGAAGTCATTATTTAAACATGAGTTGTCTTGTGTTTTTTTCCTCCTAAGCGAATCAATTTTTCCAATTAAAAATTCACGGGGAATGCTTAACTTACCTATGAGAAATAACTATCCTAAAGGACATAAAATATGCCTTTTAAAATAATACAAATGACATATGAGTTCATTGTCATTTATTTAAATTCAAGGCCTATCTTCTCTGTACTTTAATTTTATCATCACACAAGGAAGTCTGCAAATATTTTCATCATTATAGTAAAGTTGTTCCTTATGCATTTCTGTCGGTAGTGAAGGTCTGTCCATTATATGCTATCACTTACATTTTTTAACATTTATGAAAACATTGCATGCCATTAAATGTTCTACAAACTCATGTTGAAAGCTCAATGTTCTACAACATTAATATACCTCATTTTATTTAGCCAATAACCTAAGGTTGAAAATTTAAATTATTTTCATTTTTTTTCTTCATTACAAACAATGCTGTGATAATATAAACACCCTAATAGGAAAATTTCAAAGTATTATTATGATTAATTCTTTTAGAAACATTTCTAAATATATAATTGCTGGGTCAAAAAGTATGCACATAAACCTCTCAATACATATTTCCTGCTGACACCTTGAAAAGTTTACCAGTATTTATACCCATTAATGGCAGAAAATCGCTCACTTATTTACTGTATATCTGCCAATTAAACATTGTTACTTATAATTTTAATCTTATTTTTAACATGCATTTTGATTACAAATGAAATAATTTTCATTTATTTAATCATCTTTATGTACTGATTTGAGAATTCTTATTCATATTCTTCAATAGTTGTACGAAAATATATTAATTTGTATCTGCATCAGATTCTATGATAATTTGAGATGTAGAGGTGAACTAAACAAACAAGAACTATGTCTACAAGAAGCTTATAATTTAGTGAAGACAGAAGATGTTAACATGCCATCTCATGGATGTTAAAAGACATAAAAGGCTGTAATGCTTCAAGGGATTCTCTGATCTAGAGAGAAAAAGAAGACCCCATCAATGAAAAGTGGTCAATTTCTTTATTTGTCTCTTTGTTACTTTTGATTTTTAAATCTTGTTTATTTAAAAATCATTACTTCCCAGTGGATATATGTAGAAAGTATTCCCAATTTGCTGTTAAGTGTCTTTTAATTTTGCTACGAATTTTTCTCTTGCCAAATGTAGCCATTAACTGTCATATAATTTTTCTGTAGGTAATACTTAGAAAGGTCTTAGAAATCTTAACCAACATTTTCACCAATCATGTTTGTGTTTTGTTATATTTTAGTTTTTATATCAAATATATTTTATAATATGGAATGAGATAATAATGTTTTCTGGTTTTTTGTTTTGGCTTTCAACATTTTTTTTTAACTTCAAATGATAACAATTAACCCAATTAACCCAATATTGAATTTTTAATGATCCATTTTTAATTTAATTAGCTGATGTAAGTTTATAATATGCAAAATTATTACTATGCTTTCTAGACTTAAAAAAATTTTCATTTATATGTGTCAGACCAATTAGTGTTAGTAATTATAGTTCTATATATTCTTCTAATCTTTTATAAGACCTTCATCAATACAGTTGTGTTTCAAAAACTGCTTGCATAGTCTCATTGTAGGTATTCTTATGTGAATTGCCTTGATATTGTATATCAGTAGAGGGAGAACTGACATATGTCCAATATGTATCACCACAGAGAATATTCATTCTGATGGGCTATCTTTAGGTAGCTCAAGATTAATTATTATACTTTATTTCTTTTTCTTCCTATCATACCACTTCCACTTCTTGTTTATATTATCGAGGATTTAAGAGCTAAAACAAAATTACTCAATTTTGACATAGTATACATTGATTTTCTAGAATTAACTCTGGCATATTTACTTTAAAGCTACAATTTATTATCAACTCTACATTTTATTTATAATAATTCTCCATTCACGAGTTCTCTATGTTTTCTTATTTCACGGAGTGCTAAAGTATATCATCCCATAATTATTTTTAGTAGAATGTGTATGTATTATATATTTTGTAATCTTGAATGCTTAAGAATATCTTGTTTCTCTGACACCAACAATGTGGCTGACTATGGAATGCTTTGGTTACAATCATTTCCCTTCGAAATCTGTGGACATGTATTGGTTAACTTTGGGTATTTACGGTTGCATGAAAAAATCTGCAATCAGCCTTCATTAATTGTTGTTATTAGTATCATTTGCTTTAACTAGCTCATTTTTGGCTTAATATGATTTTATTTTCATTTTAAAATTAAAAAATTATACCTGCCTCTTGATATTGCTCTCTTTTTAAAATATTTCTTGGTTTTGGAATGCTACAAAAACAAAGAAAAACAATTTTAAAAGTATATTTCTTGGTGGATGGTAATTTGCAGGCTAGACATGAGCTTACTTATGCAATTCTTTAAACACAGTTTCAACTCTGTCTATTTAGGTATATATATCACATTTCTTCCCCAATCCTGTTCATGGTTATCATTTAACTGAACTGTAAGTTCTTTATTATCCTTCTGTTCTTCATTACTTCTTAATTTTGCAGAAAAGATTTTATTTCCATGCAAATTTTTTGTAATCTCAGATTTTTCCTTCTTTATGATTGTTTTCTCTGACTTCTTGAATATTTATATAAACATAGCCATGTTCTAAAATTTCTTCTGCTTTCTTTAGGAAATCAGAGTGACCATTTTTTCCAAATCATTACAGGAGTACCTGCTTAGATTGTGTAGTACCTTTTTGTACCCAGTTTTATTTTTTTCTATTTTTTTGAGAGGTTCTAACACAGCCCTGCCACCATGCCAGCCAACTTTTTGGTGCGCTCATATGCTCTGAGGGTTCATTCTACCGAAGTCACTCTATGTTTGCTGTAACTACAGGATCCAGACAGAAGCTGTCTGCTCAATGGAATGAATTCCTGAAAAATATGCATTCCAGCCCTAGCTTCTTAGCCAATGCAAACATCAGCTCTTGGCAAAAGAGGCCTTGCTTTGTTGAGTTGGTTTTCTCTCTGTCATCTGCTTGATAGCTATTCCCTCTGGAAAGAGGTTCTACCACAAAGGTAGGACTTTGAAATGGTGCAAGCAGATTGTTTCACTATCTGGTTTGCTGCCAGCTGAGCAGAATAACCCTAGTATCTGCTTTCTACTTTTCAAATTAGGAGTGTCAGTGGAGTTTTGACGTGGTTTCCTTAATTACTTCCTAAGTAAACTGCTCTTTAATAAGGAGAAATGTGAAGCCCTTTGGCACTTTTTCAAGCAGAAATTCCTTAACAGTTTTTGCATATGAATGGCATCACCTTCCAGGGCTGTTGCAGGCTTTTTCCTCATATTTCAGGTCTCTTCCATGGAAATTATTGGAATAATGATTTAGTTGCCTTTTTAAATGTTGCCAGGATAAACAGAAGTCTGCAATCGACTGAGAGTTAGAGAACTACATTTTTTAAGAGAAAGCAAACATCAAACTTTTCAATAATTCCAACTGGATGTTGCTGTGAAATACTCTGAATTTATGAGGGTTGACAATAAGGCCTCATTATTCTTAGCAATGCCTAGACAGTAATCACTTTATAGATGAAAGAATAATATCCTCAATCAGCCCATATTTATTAAATAGCTATGATGTGCCTTACTCATGCCAAGCTGTGAGTGGAATTCAAATATCTATAATGCGAAGCTGTATTCCTTGCCTGCAATTCATTAATTTTCTAGTTACAAGGACACAATATGTTTATTGAACTAGCTGATAAATAAGAACATATTAACAGATTTTTGCAATTATTTAGTTTCATGCAATGCCTAAGTTAGAGTGTGAATATAGTGAATGGTAACATTGTTGGCAAAAGTAGGTCTTAAGCTGTACCTTAAAGGACTAATGATAGATAGGTTAGAATGAAAGGAAAATTCCACTTGGTGAAAAGTAAAATAATAATAATTATTATTATAACAACAATCACCACAATCTACCACCTCCCACGCACTTTATTGGCATCTTTTCAACTGTCTTATGTGCTAACACAATATCCCCAACTCAAAGGGGGAAAAAGCTGAGGATTTAGTGAATGATACAGCCTGGATTTGAACACAGACTAACTAGATTCCAATGCCTATGACTTTAACTGCTAAATCTTTCTTCACGAGGACCAAAGAGTCATTGCTAAGAGTAAATATAGAATATATGGGGATCAGCAATTGTTCAGTATAAAGATGAAAATGATGAGTACTCATGGGAGGATCTGTCAGAATGTTGTTTTATCAACAGCATTTGGACTTAAGAAGACCTGAATGTCATCCATATCCACAGGATGCAGTCTGAGTGGGTAGTTTACCAAGTATTTTCTGTTACTAGTAGAACATTACTCTTTATATTCTACCTTTCAGAAGATTTTCTTAGTGCTTTTCTTATATGGGACAAGCACAGGGAAGACCTAAAAAGCATAAAGAAGCTGACCTTGATGTTGTGTTCTACAGTATTATTATGGTGAAAAGGTGAATTGAGTGCCCCTCAGGGCACAACATGGCCTGGATTTGGGCAACTGGAAATAATGAGGAGCTGTGATTGAGAAAATTCTCTACACATTTGAGTTGAACTTTCTTGACATTTAGTGTCTTTACAAGGAGATCAAAGGGAATTAGGAAGAATTTATTTTTGTGGCTCTTACTCCCAGTGGTTTAGAATAGCTTAACATTTTACAATGCTACATGGAGGGACTGAGCTGTGTTTTAAATTCCACCTATTCTACCTGAGTGAATAGAGTTTTTCATGCATCATTTCTGATTGTTTTGAGAAATAACACAATCAACATTTGTTCATAGTGTTCATCCTGATCACTCTTGCATAATCTTTCAATCTTTCTGTACCTTCCCTCTCCCATTCATTGCTTTAATCAGACTGGTTTAGTTTTTTCCCCTCATTTACACATTATCTTCTTTTTTTTAGGGTCTTGCTCTATTGCCCAGGCTGGAATGCAATGGAGCAATCATGGCTCATAATTGTAGCCTTAACCTCCTGTGCTCAAGCTACTTACTCTCCTGCCTCAGTCTTCTGCGTAGCCAGGATTAAAGGCACATGCCACCACATCCAGCTAAATTTATTTTTAAAAAATTGTAAAGATGAGGTTTCACTATGTTGCCCAGGCTGGTATCAAACTCCTGGCCTCCAGTACTTAGGTAATCAAATCACTGAGATAGCAGGCATCATCTACTACATTTAGTCTCCCTGATTTATGTTACTGTGTGTTTACAACCTCCCAACCCACAACCACAATCTCATTGTGTCCACTCCTTGCATACATTGTAGAAAGATAAACCTCTTTGATTTTGACATATTTTTTGTCATATCGCTAAAATAATGTCTAATATATAAAGAAATACAATCTAATGAAAATTGCTATACATTTTAAATAATTCATATTTACCAAAATATAACTAGGGTTGTTTGTTTTTTCTAGTCCCTTTCTTAGATATTCCCATGTAAACTCAGTTTAGTATTTATTCAACTTACCTGCATAGAATACCAGGTTAAATCACCCAGACTGTAACCGAAGGCAACTTTTACTTGACACTAACACTAAGACTGGTAAGATTCTTATATCTCTCAAGCGTCTTGAAGACTTAGTCTAGTTTTTACGTCTTAGTTCAATCCCTCTGTCTCTGAATCTTTTACTACTTCTTTTCTATGGTCAGCAAAATATTTGTGAGCCCTGCTCTGTTCCCTTAATTAATAAATGAAAAGGCACATTTCTTCCTCCTCATTGGTTTCTTACTATGCTGCACTGACCTGCATTTACTCCTCCTGCTAAGGTCTCTCTGTCACTGATTCCTAAAAACCGTCTTCTCTGCTCTTCCTCATTTCCACATGGCTTGACTTATATCTGCACCATAGTCCAGCTATGAAGACTGACTGGTGAAGAGCTGGCTTCACAAACCTCTGTTTAGTCATGTTGAAGACCATGTAGCTTTGAGAGCAGGTGGCATCGTTTTGGCACCCTGCTCAAATTCTATTGTTCCTTTCTAGTATGCAAGATGAGGTGACTTCTTTCCATTTCAAAACTTAGTTCTTATTGAATCACTAAGACAATGCATATTTCCAGTCTCAAATTGATCTTAACTTTCAGCTCTCATGAAAACAGAGGTTTCAGCCATACTCTGGACCTAAGGCTGGTCATTCTCCAGAAGATGCAGCATACTGCTTCATATGAAGGCATTTATTCTGGAGACTTATTTTGTGACCTGATTTTATTAAAAAAATTTTTTTAATACTTACAGTACAGATCAAGAATAGAAAAATAGTGTAAATTTTAAATAACAACACTCTCAGCTGAGAGCAAGAACAAGAGGGTGATTCTCCTCTTAAGCCTTCTTAAATTTGACCAATATGACTTTTATCAAATAACCTTTCTTAATCCCCCTAGTTTAATCATTTTAATTTTCCCCTAACTGTATAACACTTGCCTTTATCATTCTTATAGTATTTGTCATGTATTTTTTTTTCAATTGTCTTTATCTGTGTCCCAGTGTTTTCTCCTAGAGTAAAACCTTCTTGAGGGCATAGCTGCATCTTACATTCTTTCGTTCTCTGATGTTATCAATGTCTCCTTTCTCTAAGCTAAAACTTATCAAATACTTTAAAAAACATTCTCAAAAAGGCCCTTAATTTTTTTTTTTTTTTTCCATTTGGGTCAAGTCAATCATTCATTTTCCCCTCTTTCATAAGAGAGGGTCTTCTAACCTTCCCAAAGAAAACCACTTACCCATTATGAGAGAATCATTTTTTTAAAATTAATTTGTTCCCGTATCATGTGGCCTTCCAGAAATGCTATAAAAAATGTTGACTTATTCCTAACTTACAGTGTTTCCTTTCCAAGCAGTTGCAGTCCTTTCTACTTTCTTTCAAATACATTTATCAGTAACCCTCTCAATTTTAGTCACTTGATCTTCAACTTCTCAGGAAATAGGAGCTGTTAAGAGTAAGGCTTTGACATTCCCTGCATTATCTCCAATCTACATTTCTATTCATTTTTTTCCTGTCTGAATCAAGGAAGCTTCTCTACCTTTTTAAAAAATTACCAGAGCACCTCTTTACCTGTGCCATTAGTTCTATTAAACGTTTTTGGGGCATTTTCTACCAAATACCTCATCTTTCATTAATTTATCCTTCTCTATAGGTGTTATTATTTTATCTGACAATGTGTTTAAGATATCCACAGCTTAATTAAACTATCTCGTCCACTCTACTCCCCACTTAAGCCACAGTTTATTTCCTTTCAGTAACTGTATTACAATTTCCATTCCATCTTCTTACATATCTTCAACTCTTATACATTTTTACCCCCATAGTCCAGCTGAAACTACTATAACAGAAGGTCACCAAAGGCCTGCTACCAGTAAAATCTCATGACTTTATTTCCAGGCCTCTTCTTTCTGGACCTGTGATAATTTTGATTGAGGATTTGACCCTTTTGTTCTTCTACATTTTGTAACATTTTTCCTACAAGGCTTTATGAAATAATTTACCATTAGCTTTTTCTACCTCTTACTACTTTCTCTCTTTTGCTCCTTTACTGGCTATTGCATTAGTTTTAGTGTTTTCTACGGTCCTATCTTTAGCTGTCTTCAATGACATTAATAGTAACTGAGATCTTTGACTTCTTTTCTACATCAGTGCCTGTTCTATGGTTTTTGAAAGAATTATATCACAGGAAGCCAGCACAGTAAACTAGTGAAGTAAGTAATTCTCTCATACTTATTTATAAAAATAAAATCTAAAATTTAGGAAGGTAGGTAACTTACCTGCAGAGTTTGTAAGTAGCAGAGCTGGTGTTAATGTCTAAGCATGCCCATTCTTCAAACTGGGCAAAAGTTTTTCATGAATAATTTTATCTACGTTAGTGATGCTAATTATTATCTTTACATTTCTGGTTCTAAGATCTGTATCTCCAAACTTGACTTTGCCTATACCCCCAGATCTCTATTTCTACATGCCTTATAGATCTTGGGTTCAATCAAACTTTCTAAACTTATCTTTGGCCGCCATATAAAGGTCTGGTCAAATCATGTTGGAACCTAATGTTCATGACTCCCTACCTTGGTCCTGCTTTGCTATAGAATGCCTAATCTGTATATGTGGCCCACAAGGTAAACCAAATGATCCCTCAGTTCTTTAAGGTTAATATAACTCAAATATTTTTTCTTGTTTCTAGCTTTTCCTGACTTTCATATGAAAAATTAATTTATCCGATATCTGTAAGCCATAACAAATTTAATGAATATAGCTCCATTATAATACTTAACACATAGCATTGCAGTTGTTTCGCTTACCACAAAATATCTTTTTTCAATTAATACATGGTAAAACATATTACTTTATGATTGCCTATTCATGTAGGGTAGGAATCGATATACTTCGCACATAGTATGATATGAGTAATTATTTCTTCAGTGAGAAAAATGAAAGAATACTTCTCAAATTACATTTTAAAAGTAACAATTTTAGAATTGCCATGTGATCATTGTGCATCTCTGCCTGGTGTCAATAAGTAATTTAGGCCCCTAGGACATACTGCTATGATGTCTGAACTCTGCCCCACACTATTTCTGCCATGTCAGATGTCATCTGATGAAGATAACAAACATTATGTAAATGATAATGTTTGTATTGAATAAGTACATGATGTAAATAAATCATTAAGTCAATATTCTTTTTTAAAATGCTTCTCTTTTATTTCTGCATATCCAATTTCTACCTAGCTTTCAGTAACCTCAGTTCAAAGGTAATCTTTTCCAGGAATTTTACCAAGAACATGCAGTTGAAAAAAATAATTTACTATTGTAGCTCTGGGTATATCTCTCCCACTATGTCTCCCTTTATTTCTTGCATCTACAATCTTCTACCAGTCTGTAGGATGCTTGAGGATAAGCTTCTCTTATTCTTTGTTAATATGCTTGTGCCTTGCACAGTTTTTCTCATAGTATGCACACAATAAGAATAATCCTCATGCGGGTAATTGTAATTTCCTTTTTAATTAATCGCAGAAAAATAACTGACATCCTAGGCTTATTAAGTCAATCCAAGAAACATCAATTAACTGTTAACACTATGCCCTACCTCATGCATAGTTTCTAAAAGTGATATGGAAGAAAAACACAGATTGTGTCTCTTGCAGCTTTTATAAAGTAGTTGGAGAGACAGAGTTTTATAAATGAAACTGGAGAGCCATATATAATCAAATGAGTGATTTTTTTTCCAATTACATCATCACCATTTATATGATGGAAGAAGATTTTTTCTTGAGTTCTTAATTGTGTCCAGTGATTCTGAACTTTAACAGCTGGAAATGAACAGTTTGACTGACAATAGTCAGTGGAAACTCAGGTCTGGGAATGAGTTCAAAGCACTGTGATTACCAAGAGTGGGGATTGTCAAAATCAAGTACAGCCCATGGGGAAAAAGCTCTCATCGTGAAGACTATCTAGACAGGGAATGGAGATGAATCAATGCAATTGGAGATTCAAGCTGTGAAACTGGAAGCTATTTGGGTGAGGTTTGATGTTGAGGTCACTATTGAATTTAATGGCTTTGTATTGCTAACAGCAACCGCCAGGCAAGAGTTAGGAACAATTTGTCCCACTCTAGGAAGAGCGCCAATCTAAAGTGCGTATGTGTCCAGAATCCATCAACTAACCTCCTCCCTGACTCCAATAACATTTAGCTCTTGACCCTGGCAGTTTTCATAAGTGAGCTTTGTTTTAACCAAAAATTCAGAAAGTACTTATTGACCTTTGAAATATTGGCTAGATAATTTATGTATTTATTTTGAAAACAAAATGTGTGAGTATGCAACTATTTGTTTAAAATGGCAACTGGCCACTGATGCAGCCTTATACAGTTTTAAAGTATCTGCGAAAATATAGAAAGATTAGAAACTCAAAAATGAGTAAAAATGTTCCCTAAAGACTAAAAATTTATTTCAAAAATCTGGAAACTATTAACTTTTATTTTGAGCCTCATGGATATGGATTATTTGAAACAAATAATGCTTCTCCTTGTGAGAAGACTGTAATCCCTTCCGTGAGGAAGAAGGTTACACTCTGGTTTGTCCCCGGCTCCTGGGCTATCCACTGGCTTAGAAACACAGTCTATGTAGAGGAGAAAACAGAGTGAGTGCCCTTCCCCTTGCTTCTATATAGTTGCTGCTTTTAAACATTATCTAAAACTTCACTTGTACCAAACTAAAATATCTTTAGTGTTTAGTTATCTTAGTGCCTCAAGAGCCCAGGTGATTTAAGAAAATATCTGTGTTAGAAAAACGTGCTTCCCTTTCAAGACACTTTATTTTCATGTTTTGAAACCTATTATAATAACTTTATTACAGCAGGACATGTTACAGTTATTTACCAAAAAAATTCTTAATAAAAAATGCTATGACATCTATATTGTAAGATGGCTACCTAGATACATGCAGAACACTGTCTGAGTAACTATACTTGACAACTATATTTGACATTTGCAACACAAACCTCTTAGGTAGTTGTAATTCATTAAAACACAAAAATAGCCAAGGATGTCTTAATATGTGAGTTTCTAGCAAAATAACTGTGCTCTGTCACTGAAGTCATTTGAGATTATCTTCCCCACTTCTTTGTCCTGTGATTTGAGTTGCTATAATATTACTGGTGACATCCTATCATATCACATTTTTAAATGCCATATTTATAGGTCAAAAACTTGAATATTTACAATTTCATGGTTTTTAATCTAATAAAATGGTAATGTGTTTTTAAGTATATGGTTATTTAAAATATTTTTACAGAAATTTTGATTTATTTAAATTCTTTCAGATCATTGAATGGATAGTACATTTAAAACTATGTGTGAGTGAACAGAGCTTTCAGGGAAGATGGAGTGAATGTGCTTTTCCCTATTTCTCTCACTAAGTACAACTAAAATCTTGGTTGCAGTTGGATGTTATATATAAAACAAATATAAGAAGACTAAAAGGTAGAGAAGGAAAAACACGAGTTAATGACCTCAGGACCCAAGGATTAATATGGTGGTGAATTCCCGGGGTTTATTTATTATTCTTTTTTGGCTTCATATATCTCAAAATAGGATCTGAACAAGGCAGCAGCCCAGAAAACATCAAGAAGTGTAAACCAACACCAAATCGAAAAAAAAAGCCTTGACAAGAGCCTGCACACTCAGCCTAAGACCAGAAAAAGGGCAGGCAAAATGTTATTACATTGGTGCAAAAGTAATTGCGGTTTTTGCCATTAAAAGTAATAGTGGACACTGCAATAGCTTTTGCACTGACCTAAGAAACAATGATCACCTTATTTTAGTAAAGTATCATGGAAAACTCCAGCCCCTGCTCATGTACTCCACTAAAAACCCAGTGAGAAACCAAGAATTCCACACTCTCCAGGCTGTAAGGCGGTAGCTCAGCCTCCCACTGTACTGGAATGGTCCCAGAGAGGGCCAGTAGGGAATTTCCATCCCTGTAAGGTGGTGATGTGCACCCCACAGTACCCATCTACGATCTGGAAATCACAGAGAGAAGAAACAAGACACCACAGCTCCTCCAAGCCAGAGAGGTTTCAACAGAGGCTGAGTAGGGACCCCTCCCCATCAGCAACTAGAAGGCCCTTCCTCCTTGCATTTCCCTGGAAGTAATGCCACAATACTTCCGGTCCTTTTGTCACACTTGAGGCAAATTATGAAAAGCAGAAAGTTTCAACAAAAAATAGAAGATATGAAAAAAAATAAAGTAGTAATTTTAGAACTTAAAAATAGAATACTCAATATATAAAGTCCAGAGTAGAATAGCTATGACAGAGAAAATAATCAATAATCTTGAACAAAGCAATAGAAAATACTCAGTCTGAACAAGAAAGAGGAAATAGATCCAGAAAAAATAAAAGGAACAGAGACTTGCTTATATGACTATAACTAAATACCAACCACTTATGTTATCAGAGTCTCAGGAGAGAGGAAAGAGAGCAGTATCACAAAAATTACCTGAGGAAATAACAATAGAAAAATTGTTAAATTTGGCAAAATATATAAACTTATAGATTCAAGAGCCTGAGTGACTTCAAACATGATAAACTCAAAGAAACCCATGAGAAGACACATCATAGACAAACTTTAAAGACAGGAAAATCTGTTAAGGAGAGAGAGAAAAATGGCACCTTACTTACAGGAGAAAAACAATTTAAATGATAGCAGATTTTTCATCAGAAGCCAGAGTCTGGGGAAAAGTAGCACATTTTTCAATGCTAAAAAGAAAAAGAAAATGCCAATCTTGAACTCCAAATCCAGTGAAAACATTATTTTTGAAGAAAACAGAAATCAAGACATTTTTAGAAAAGAGAATTTGCCATTAGCCAACCTATCACAAAATAAACGGCTTGAGAAATTGCTCTAAATAGAAAGGAAATAATTAAAGAAGGAATCTTGAATCATCAGGAGGAAACAAAGAAGAAAAACAGAATCAGTAAAAAATATGGGTAAATATTTAATACAATACATGATCCTTATTATCTCAGCTGCTATTGTTACTACAGGTTGATGGGACCTCCTGGCAGTGCCCTGTTTGTGGACCTGTGTCTTGGAAAGCCTGGGGCTTTGATGCTGACACTACTGTGGCAATATGGGACCCAATGAGGGTGTTCTATGAAATGGGAAGGCCAGGGACTCCATTGCTGCCCTTGCCATCAGTGACTGTCAGTAGAACAAATCACCCACTAGGTCAGCGATGGAGCAGGGGCCAATATGGCTGGGCCCCTGCTGCTGCCAATGGATCGTAATGCCCACAGGGGCATCTAACTCTCCAGGTGTTTTCACTATGTAATTGTATTTAATAATAATAAATTATTAATTAATATTGCCTACAATGAATAGTAATGATATCATAATTTATTTTATACTTTAAATGAATATAATATCATGTCATTATAAAAAAGCATTATCATATCTGCAGCAATATTACTTCACCATAGACTTCATTACTGATTATGATAATAGCGATTCTTTGTCACCAGCTATTTGTCACATTACATATAAAATAAAGCCTGAGGATTATTTTATCCTTCATCAAAAACATGACACATAGAAACAATTTTTTAAAAAGATGATCAATATGTATCATTTTATACATCATATGACATTATACTACAATGACTTTGCTCATGAATGACAATAAGATTTATCATATATCCTTTACAGACATGTTCCCTGCCCAATGTCATTTCATACTATATTCAGTCAAGGTACGTTATTAATCACTAACTGTACCTTCAAAAAGGTAGAAAAAGTAAGGTATTATCTTAGCCTCATGGAATCACAATAAGGAAAACTGAATAATAGAGCCAGTGACAAGTCCTATGCTGTCTGGTAGATGACATTTTTCTTTAGAGAAGGAGCCATTTTCTAAGTTAAAGAGACGGCAAAAAGCACAATACAAGAATTCCAACTAACATAATACATGAGTATTATGTTATACTCATGTACAACTAACATGATACATGAGTATTCTTTTAAATTACATGAGTAATAAATGTAGACAGTAGATTAAGTCACTTATGATGCCAACATTCAGGAAAAAACATTATTTAAAGTTTTACATGTAGCCTTCAAGAAGTTCTTCTCTTCATTTATAGCAGACCAGAAAGAGAGATGCAAAACTTGACTATTGGATAATGGCATGAATAACTAGTTTTAGATTGCCTTCTTCTTTAACTATATGTTATGTAAAAATGAATTATACCTCCTAGGTGATGCAGGTATAAAACAAGATCTCAGACTTCAAGAAGATTTAAAGTGATTTTGAGAAATAAAAGCAACAGAAATGCAAGAATATAACCAATCTTCATGATAGCAAGAATTTTTTTCCTCATTCACTGGTATATAAATGTATCACACACTGAGAATGGCCCCTAGTGAAAACTCAACGGAAGTGGTGAATAGATGAATGAATGAAAATGTTTTAGATGTTTCTAATTTGTAGAATCAGAATAAATTTGAGGAGAGAAAAGTTGAAAATAGAGTGATTAGCAATGGGAATAGTCTGGGTGTGAAGCAGAAGTGATCAATGCAAGGGGTGGCAGTGTGGCAGTGATAAAGGGAATATATAGATGTAAATGAGCAGAAACACTAGAATGGGCACTGCACAAAGACTAAGAGAAGTGCTATGTACTCCTGGGCCTGAGAAAGCAGGTATATTTGGCCATCCTTGCATGCTATAAAGTAATACCTAGGCTGGGTAGTAGGTTATAAGAAAAGATGTTTAGAAGCTGTATAGGAAGCATAGGACTGGCATTTGCTTCTGAGGAGGCCTCAGGAAGCTTTAAATCATTTCAAAAGGTGAAGCAGGAGCAGGCACTTTACATGGCAGAAAGAAGAAGTGAGAGAGAGAAGAGGGACGTGCTACACTTTACAACAACCAGATCTTCTGAAAACTCACTATCATGAGGACAGCACCAAGACCATGAGGAATCCCCCTATAATACAAACACTTCCCACCACGCCCCACCCCCAACACTGGGGATTACATAGCAACATCAGATTTGAAGAAGACATCCAAATCTGATGTTCCCATATCAGCAGGGAATGAATTATGGAGAGGGCTGAACTAACATATGTTGAGTAAAGTGCTAGAGGCAGGTGGAACATGGGGTAAGAACAAGAACATGTTAGACCTGGCTTCACTCTGTACTAACCGTGCAATGCTGATGAGTTAGTTTAACTTTTTTGATCATCAGTATCCTTATATATATAATTAGATCATGAAAACTACCCCATAAATTTGTACAAGGAACAAATTACTATGTGCTAAGCTTTAGTTCATTTGTACAATGAACTAAAGCTTAGCACATAGTAATCACTTCGTAAAAGCTGGCAACTTTGATCAACCCTTTATGGTATCTCTTACATTTTTTTGGTCCCTTTAAAAATTTTATTATGTAATATTTGATATGTGACACATTATGTGTGCTCTGTATATTTTATTAAGTAGCATAATAAGCCAAGCACTTGTGAACTGACCGTCTAACTTCAAAACTAAAACAGATCTTGTGTCACTGATGTCCCCTGTGAGTGCCTACGCACAGAGGTAACCATTACGTTGACTTTAAACTATTGAGCAGTAATTTGCAGGCAACAAAATGCAGCCATCTTAAGTGTGTACTTCCTCGAGTTTTGACAAATACATATACCACGACAATACCAAGTATGACAAGTGTGTAACCACAACCCTAACAAATATATAAATTAATTCTGTCACCCTAAGGTGAATCCTCGTGATCATTTACAGTCATCCTAGTTACCCCAACTTTTCCCAGGCAACCATTGATTTGACTGACCTGTTTCCAAACATTCATTTCACCCAGCTTAGAAGTTCATGCAAATGTAATCATTTGTTGTGCCTCTCTTCTTTCTTTCAGCCCAATGTTTAAGTTCATCCATTACTATGGTGACAACAGTTTCTTTACTTTTATTGCTGAGTAGACTGTGCCATGTAAAATATACCACAACAGATGACACTTGAGTTGCTTCTAGTTAGGGCTGTTATTGAGTAAAGCTGCTACAAACACTTAAGTATAAGATGATGGGTATGTTTCATTTCAGGCAAATACTTAGGAGTCAAAGTTCTGGATATGCAATACATACATATTTAACTTTGTAAGAATCTAACATATGTTTTCCAAAGTTTCTGTTTGGTTTTGGTGATTTTTTTTTGTGTATGTTTAGGTTTTTCTTTGGCTTTGTTTTTGTATATTTCACTCCCACCTGAAATATATGAGAATAACTCTATATTCTTGCTAACAATGCATATTTTTAATTTCATACATCCTAATTGATATAAAATAGGTATCTTATTGTGGTTTTAATTTTCATTTGCCCATGACCAATCAGGTTAAGCATCTTTTCAGGTGCTTATTGGACAGAAGTACAACTTCTTTTCTGAAGTATCTGTTAACAAAGTCCTTTGTTCATTTATTTTTAAAAGGATCTTTGTTTTCTTATAATTGAGTTGTAAGAGTTATTTATAAATTATGAATGCAAGTCCTTTGTCAGACATATGCATTGCAAATATTTTCTCCTGGACTGTGACTTGCTTTTTCATTTCTTAAAAGTGTCTTTTTAAGAGCAAGGCATTTTAATTTTGATGAAGTACAGTTTATTTTTTTTTTCTTTATGGGTTGTTCTTTTTGTGGCCTAAGAAATCCTTGCTTACTTCAAAATCGTCATGATTTTCTTTGTGTTTTCTTTTAGTAGTGTAATTGTTTAATCAAACATCTAGTGAGATAGGCATTATTATCCCCATTTCAGAATCAGGGAAAAAGACATTTTAAGGCAAAGGTGATAAAAGCACACATTAAACCCAGGGCAGGCTGTCTGAATTTCTAATGCATTACAGTTAGGGTTAAAAACAGTGGCAACAAAAGGACTTAGAATTAAAATTCCTGAAATCTAACTCCGAAGCTTCTGTATCTGAGTCGAGTGACCTTTTATAAGTAACTTTACCCTCTAGGGTCTCATTTTCACACTTGTTAAATGAGGGGTTGGAATGGAAAGCTTCCATTTGTTGCAGCTCTAATTTTATAAGTAAGCAAAGCCCAGTATCTCTTAATGTAGGCTCCTGTTGGCCAGTCGCAGCTGCCTCTGGAAGCTTCTCATGTATATTGTAAGCCATGTGTAAACGCCTTCAGCCCTTGCTAACAGAGGGATGCAGACTTTGTTGTGTCATTTCACCCTGGTGTGTTGCCAAATTCCAATTATGTAATTACATTTTGCAACCCCCACAGTCTCCCCTAGAGTTTTAGTTGGGATGAAGTGCTTGGAGTTCTCACAACCTAACTCCCTGCCTTCCTCAGCCTTTAGGATCTATTGCTGTGTGTCACGAAAGAACTGCCAGGCCAGCCAGGGAGATGGCCTCTGCATGGGGTCCCCGCACAAGGATTCCAGGAATGGCTTTGAAATCAAAGGCTTCTTACCAATGAAAATGACTGGAAATGACTGGTCACTCCATTAAAGCACTAGAAGAAACCCAGGGTCTATGCAACACCAATAACTGATATAGGCGAGAACACAATTTGGAAGGAAAATTGTTATTATTTTTTTTTAATTTTAAGGAAAATGAAAATATGGTTTTAAGCAGAAAACAGATGCAAGCCTGTGTTTATTTCCATTGGACTACTGCTCCAGAGTTAACCTTGCTAATTAGATTTTTTGGTGTGTGATTTTGTTATTAGATCTTTGTTAATGAGCTTGCACCATTACATCTTGCCTGCAGTCTCCCTAGGCTGCTCTGGAAGTTTGCAGATGAGAAAGCAGAGAGAGGCATCTGCATGAAACACTCTTACTCTTTATGCATACAACCATACTTGCGTTTTCATCGAAAATTCAAACACCCTGAAAGCGCAATGAAGCAGATAGGCTGAACATCTTTGACTTACAGAAGAAACTGATGCTCCAAATAGTTAAATGACAACATGGTTGAAGAGGCGAAAGGTTACATAGCAAATAAACTGCAACCTGTGACCTAATCTTGCCTTAGGCTACTGCTGTGCAAACAGTGGTCACCCATCTCTTCTTTCTTTCTTTTAATTTTGTGACAGAGCCTTGCTAGGTCTTACAGGCTGGAGTGCAGCAGCATGATCATGGATCACTGCAGTGTTGGCCTCTAAGGTTCAAGCATCCTCCCACCCAGTTCCCAAGTAGCTGGGACCACAGGCAGAAGCAATCACACCTAATTAATTTTCTTTCTTTTCTTTTCTTCTCTTTTTTCTTTTTTTGTAGATACCTATTTTCACCATGTTGCCCAGGCTGGTCTGGAATTCCTGGGTTCAAGCCTGCTTGATCTCTTATTTCTAATCTCTTTCCATCTCAGTGTTTGTTTGTTTGATTTTTTAGTTGTTCCCATCTCTTTCTGCCTATGAATTATCTTGTAAAATCACCATCCAGAAAGCCATGAGGTGTGGATGAAGTTTAATTTTACATGCCTTCACTGCCTTGCCTTCATTTTTCTTATGTATTTATTGTTTTGTTTCTGAGACAGTTGTGCTCTGTTGCCAGGCTGGAGTGCAATGACGCGATCTATGCAACCTCCTGGGTTCAAGCGATTCTCTTGCATCAGCCTTCTGAGTAGCTGGGACTACAGGCACGTGCTACCACATCTGGCTAATTTTTCGTATTTTCAGTAAAGTAGGGTTTTCACTGTGTTAGCCAGGATGGTCTCTGTCTCCTGACCTCGTGATCCACCCACCACCATCTCCCAAAGTGCTGGAATTGCAGGCATGAGTCACTGCATCATTCTTCTTCCCTGCAGCATGGGAGGCTGAACTCCTCTGAGCTCATCTACTATTACATCAGTCTACAGATTATCTGTACGCAGATTAAATGTACCTGTGTTGCCCATTTGCAAATATATAAGTGAGTATGGTTGACCTTTGTCCACTGAAGTCATATGAATTTACTTGAGAATGAAATTGCTAGTACTACAATTTCTTCACTGACAAAATAATAAAACAATAGGAGTATTTTGGATTGAATAAAGTATACTGGTTTATATTGGTTCTTCTTGCCATTGCTATATCTGGCAAAAGTTTCTAATTGAGAACTGCTCTTAAAATGAAGATCAGAATCACACTTTATTATCTCCAGAAATATCCCCT
Organism: Alouatta palliata; assembly: GCA_004027835.1. Taxonomy (NCBI): domain Eukaryota; kingdom Metazoa; phylum Chordata; class Mammalia; order Primates; family Atelidae; genus Alouatta; species Alouatta palliata. The sequence continues at coordinate 50,334 of PVKV010016227.1, forward strand.
TTCATCTTTCACAGGCTGTCTCCATTCATTTTGTCATCTTTTACATCGATTATATCTGCTTATAATTTGCCTTTTCCTTTAACTAACGTTTTTAAAGTTCCATGATGCCATAAAGCAGAAGCTGCCTCTAACATACCATGCCAAAAGCTTAAATGCTCATAAAGCTGTTACCTCTGTACAGTGAAATTCATCTTGTCTACCTATGACCCATATATAAGCAGTCTGTAAAAAAAAATAAAAAATAAAATAGAGGAATCGATGGTCTTAGTCCCACTATTAAACTAACTATATTACCCTGGGCTACTCCTTTAATTTTTCTGGCTCATTTTCTAAAATATAAATCTCTGTCTCATCTAATTCAAGAAAATATTATGAAAAATAAACTTATCCATTAATTGATTAACTCAAAAATATTTTCTGAACTCCTACTTCTCACACTACCAAAAAGAAAACACTACTGTTGGAATTTTGATGAGTAAGATATGACTTCTGTTCTCAAATATCTTGTGCTCTGGAGAAGATAAATGTAGACATAAATGTGTAAAGAATGAAAGTAGTGGAGCAAAATCTAGTTAAAGGGAGGATGGGATCACCACAAAAGAATTAATGAGGAGAATGTCATTTGAACTAGGACTAGAAGCACAATGAGGTGGACTGTATCACACCTAGAGATGACTGTGTCATAACACTGTCTTGGGAAAACTGCTCTGAAAATAATGTGTTAAAGGGAATTAAAAGAAGACCACAGATTCAACGCTATCCCTATCAAGCTACCAATGACCTTCTTCGCAGAACTGGAAAAAACCACCTTAAACTTCATATGGAACCAAAAGAGAGCCCGCATAGCCAAGTCAATTCTAAGCAAAAAGAACAAAGCTGGAGGCATTACACTACCGGACTTCAAACTATACTACAAAGCTACAGTAACCAAAACAGCATGGTACTGGTACCAAAACAGCATGGTACTGGTACCAAAACAGAGATACAGACCAATGGAACAGAACAGAGGCCTCCGAGGCAACACAACACATCTACAACCATCCGATCTTTGACAAACCTGACAAAAACAAGCAATGGGGAAAGGAGTCCCTGTTTAATAAATGGTGTTGGGAAAACTGGCTAGCCATGTGCAGAAAGCAGAAACTGGAC
>PVKV010016228.1:0-51478 GCA_004027835.1 Alouatta palliata
TCACTCCCCGGGCTCTGTCTACACTCACTCCCCAGGCTCTGTCTACACTCACTTCCGGGCTCTGTCTACACTCAGTCCCAGGGCTCTGTCTACACTCACTCCCCGGGCTCTGTCTACACTCATCCCCGGGCTCTGTCTACACTTACTCCCCGGGTGGGTTCATCCAGGCTGAGGTTGTAGACACGGTCCCTCTAGACACTGTCATCTCCCAAATGTCTATCTACTGGCTAGACCTTTCCCTTAAGCTCCAGACTGGTGCATCCAGCTCCCCATTTGGAGAAGGCCCACCGCTTCTCACACCAGGCTGGGTTCTCGAATACTGCTTTTCATTTGGTCTTTTGCTTCTGGGTACACGGCACCCAGCATGCTCGGGTCCAAGACCCTGACCCTGTCTTTCCCTCACATCTGCATCCAGTCCATCTGGGGAATACTAAGTCCCTGGGCACCCTCTGACACCCTAATCTTGTCCTAGCAGCTTGTGCCCCTGTTATGGAACTGGTCTCATACTGTCTCCTTGCGACCCCCAACCTGCTGCCCTCTGGTCCAGTGATCTTTCCAAAGCGGATGTCCGATCTTGTTGCTCTCCTGCTTAACACTCTCAAATGCCTCCCAGCATACACGTAAGAGAGCCTGGCCTGGCAGCAAACCCTCTGTGTGCGACTCACTCCAACCTGCCTCTTCCGCCTGTATTTTCTACAGTTCTGTCTCACTGCATTCGAGACATGTTCACCTCCTTGGTCTTCCTCGGCCCAAAGCTGAAAGGCCTCCCCAGTGGCCTTCTCTAAATGACTTACATTGGGCCTCCTGCTTGGACCTCCGTATGGGTCAGTTTCAGCCCCTGCCTGCTGTAGGACTGATGTCCACATTTTATTAGATCACATGCTTATTTGCTTCGCTAGTATTTCTGTCTCTCACCTGATTATAAGCTGAACTGTGGGCACTTGTCTTGTTCTGCACCGTTTCCCCAGTGCCTGGCACCATACCTGGCACATAGTTGGTGCATAATAAAACGTGTTGAGTAACTGAATACATGAACATCCACTGAGGCTGGGCTGAGAGAATGTATTTATAGGAGCCCTGCACAGCGAAATGTTTGTTGAATGAATTAATATGAGGCTTTTATATGTGTCCTTTTGACTGTCAGTTCCTTGAGGGCAGACCCATACCTTGCTCCTCTTGGTATTCCTCATGATGTTTTAGTAAGCTGTGTGACCTTGGGCAAGTTACTTAATCTCTCTAGGCTTCAGGTTCTTCTTCTGTAAAATGAGAAGAATAATGGTATCCATGTAATAGGGTTGTTGGGAGGATCAAACAGGTTAATGCACGTAAAGTTCTTAGAACATTGCCTGGCACAGAGTAAGTGCCCATGAAACATTAGCTGTTCTTATCATCCTGGTTTTACACATAGTAGGTGCTTCCAAAGCTATAAGGCAGGGGATTGAGCAAGCACTGAGTTGTCTCAAGCTGAGCCCAGAGAAGCTTCTTTATATTGCCTTTCTTTTTCCCATACTGGGAGCTGGGGAATTGTCCGATAACATGAACTGTATTGAAATTAGAAACCATGCCATGCCATCAACTCATGCTGAGTTTGTGGTCAGCTAAACCCCAAAGCCTTTCTTCACAGCCTTACTGCTCAGCCAGGGAACACTCATCCTGCATTTGTGGGTTTTAACTTTATTTTTTGTGGTCTTCCGCTTTTTTTTTTTAATGTTCTGGATTATAAAAGTTATATATGCCCACTGCGGAAAGTTTACAACGAGCATAAAATTACAAAGGGCAGGAAAAAAGCAGGTTACAAATCAGCATGAATGGTTTGAATCCACTTGCGTAAAATGCTTTTATATATTTATAAAGAAAGACGGGGACAGACAGGAATAGCGAGAGAGTGAGTGAGAGGCGGGATCACGGAGATGTTCACCAGAATGTCCGCAGTGGCTATTCTCTATGTGGCTGCTTACTGTGTGATTATCATATCCCCCCTCCATTGTTTTTTCTTTATGCTATTTGATTTTTTATAACAAACATGTATTACCTTTTTTGAAAATGTATTTTTTATAATAATTATTATTATTTTTGAGATAGAGTTTCACTCTTGTTGCCCAGGCTGGAGTGCATTGGCGCGATCTCGGCTTACCGCAACCTCCGCCTCCCAGCGGGTTCAAGCAATTCTCCTGCCTCAGCCTTCTGAGTAGCTAGGGTTACAGGCAAGTGCCGCCATGCCTGGCTAATTTTTTGTATTTTTTGTAGAGACAGCCTTTCTCCATCTTGGTCAGGCTGGTCTCGAACTCCCAACCTCAGCTAATCTGCTCGCCTTGGCCTCCCAAAGTGCTAGGATTACAGGTGTGAGCCACGGTACCCGGCCCGATAATTTTTAAATGGAAATCAGATTATTCATCTCCTCTACTTAAATGCTCTTAGGGTTCATTCATTCAAGAACTATTCACTGAATGGGGACTAAGTGCTGGGCTTGGTTCTCTCCCCTTCCCTTGTTTTATGGTTCTTGTACCTCCCATCAGGAGCTCAGAGTATTGTTGGTGGTGTTTTTTTTCCCCCTTCCAGACAGGATCTCACTCTGTTGCCCAGGCTGGAGTGCAGAGGTGCGATCCCAGCTCACTGCAGCCTTGATCTCCCAGTCTCAAGCCTTCTCAGTAGCTGGGACTACAGGCATGCACTACCACGGGCTAAGTTTTGTATTTTTAGTAGAGATGGGGTTTTGCCATGTTGCCCAGGCTGGTCTTGAACTCCTGGGCGCAAGTGATCAACCTGCCTCAGCCTCTGAAGGTGCTGGGATTACAGGTGTGAGCCACCGCACCCAGCCCCAGAGTATGTTCTTTACAGGCTATGAGATTCATGCATATCCTTCCACAGAATATCAGCTCTGTGAGGGCAGAGTCCTACCAGATGCCTGTCCCCTCATGGGCATGTCTGTCTTCCACACAGCCACAGGAATGTCTATCTTATACAAAGCTTCTCCCTAGGTCCTAAAATAACACCTGACATGTAGTAGGTGCTCAATAAATATTTGTTGAACAAATGAAGGAACATAAAAAAGCAAAAATAAAAAAGTAAAGGAAAATCTTTCATCATTCCATCCCCCAGAGATCACTGTTAATGTCTTGGTCTATTTCTTCCTAATTTTTTTTCTGTGTCACTGTATATATTAATATGAATGTAGTTGAAAACACATTTTGTACCATTTTCCATAACTCAATTAGCAGCATAAGCATTTCCCATGGTATTAAGAAGCATTCTTCTTCTTCTTCTTTTTTTTTTTTTTGAGACAGCATCTCGCTCTGTCACCCAGGCTGGAGTGCAGTAGTGTGACCTCAGTTCACTGCAACCTCTGCCTCCCAGGTTCAAGTGATTCTTCTGCCTCAGCCTCCCAAGTAGGTGAGATCACAGGTGCATACCACCATGCCTGGCTAATTTTTATATTTTTAATAGAGACCAGGTTTCGCCATGTTGGCCAGGCTGATCTCGAACTCCTGACCTCAGGTGATCCACCCTCCTCGGCCTCTCAAAATGCTGGATTACAGGCGTGAGCCACCGCACCTGCCCACATTATTCTTCTTGAAGAAGTAGCCGTGGTTCTCAGAGGTGATTCTGCCCCATAGGGACAGTTGGCAATGGCTGAAGACAGTTTTGGTTGTTACACCCTGTGGGGTGAGGGGCATGGCTCCTGCTACCAAACATCCTGTGATACACAAGAGTCCCCGAAAACCAAAAATCACTGGCCCTGAAGGTGGATTGTGCCAAGGCTAAGAATCTGCCTCTAGCAGTTCATCAGGCAGACCTGTGAGATTTGGTTCCAACACCTCTTGTTTCCAGTTTTCACCAATACAAAGGAGATTGTGAGAAACAGTTTGAGACACGCATCTCTCCCACACTTTATATTCTCTCCTTAGGGTAAATGGCGATGCTCGATTGTTTCAGGAGGTTGGACGAAGGACAACATTGACCTTGCTTGAACTTCGTTTTGTCCGTTTCAGCTGCGTGGTCCAGCCCCTCTGGACATTCTGTCCTCTGCCACATTTGTGGTCTCTCCCAGCTGCAAGTGATGTCGGGGAAAATATCCAGACCTCCATGGCCGGGGTGCTTTCTGTGACGAGGGCTGCCCCACCAGCACCTCACCTGTCCAAGATTTCAAACCCTAATTTGGGAAAAGCTTGGTTAACCATGATCTATAAATAATGTCTGTCATGGGAGAAGAGGAGAAGAATAAAACCAGGGACGCTGTGTGCTTGCTATGGACGTTCCTTTCCAGTTCATACCGAGAAAACTGCAATTGTTTGAGACAATGTGGACGCTTCCTTGGGAAGTGCTTTAGGGGTTTACAATCCTTTCCCTCAATAAGGACATCATCTAGGTGAAAAGCACTGGTATCCTACGCAAAACAATATTCATTCACTCAGCAAATATTTACTGGACCCTTGCTAGGCAGTTCTATGCTCTTTAGACACAGAGATGAAAGAGACAGAGACAGCCTCTGCCCCAGACAGCTTACTTTCTATGGGGAGCAAGGTCACATAACCAAATTACGTAAAATACAGTGTCAGAAAATAATTAGTACTCGAAAAAAAATACAAAAAAATACCCCCACACACACACACAAAAATCCATTAGGGACAGGGGACGGAGTGGCAGGGCAGGGAGGGCAATTTTGGACCATATAGTCAGAGATGGGCTCTCTGAGGAGGCCATATTTTAAAGTGATCTGCGTTCAGAGAGTGAGTGAACCCTGGCACTCTCCGAGAGAACAGCAAGTGCAAAGCCCTTGAGGCAGAAATGTGCTGGGCACACATGGGGAGCAGCCAGGGGGCTGGCACAGTTGGTGTGAAAGGAACAAAGGGGAAAGTTGTAGGAGAAAAGGTGAGAGTGACAGAGCAGCCAGATCCCAGAGGGCCTTGCAGTCCTCCATGAGGACTTGAAGTCTTGCTCTTCTGGAGTGTTTAAGCGAGGTAAGAAAGAGATCCCATGTTCCTTTTTAAAAATCCCTCTGGCTGCTGTATGGAAGACGGACAATAGGGAGGCGAGGGTACAAGTGGGGAGGCCAGGAAGGGGCAGTTGTAATCACAGAGGTGAGACGCGATGGTGGCCCAGACCTCATCATAAGGAGTGGTGCAGAAGGAGACGTGGTCAGATCCCAGATATATTTTGAAGATGGAGCCGATGGGTTTGCTGGTGCCTTGCATGTGGGAGAAGGGCGAGAGAAAGAGGGATGGAGAACGATCAACAATTGGGAATTCAATGGGAGCTTTCGGAGATATGAGTGTTTTCTTCTGGGATTTATGTTTCCGTGGCATGCCCACAAGTGATAGAACCTCGCAACAGCCAGCCAACCCCTGGCAACTTCCAAATTCCCAAATGCTCATGGATTTGCTGTTATGTAGATTCTCCCCACTTAAAATGTGGATGGAGAAAACACAGCGTTAGCATCAGCTGCAAACCGGCTGGATGCTCAGGCCTGCCAGGTGCTTATCATTCATGTGCTTATTAAAGTGTAAGAAATGGCTGGGCATGGTGGCTCATGCCTGTAATCCCAGCACTTTGGGAGGCTGAGGGGGGAGAATCTCTTGAGGCTAGGAGTTCTGAGGCTGCTGTGAGCTATGATCGTGCCACTGCACTCCAGCCCGAGTGACAGAGCTGGACTCTGTCTTTAATAGAAAACACACACACACACACACACACACACACAGACACACACACACAGACACACACACACACACACACAGACACACACACACACACACGCCCTACACAGAAAAAAATTTAAGAAACACTGATGTAGGTCACACATCTGAAAGGGTGGAATTCTTTATCTTTTCTTCGGATGTTTTAGGTTTTGAGAATATAATGACATTTCTTCTATAAGGAAGGTGATTTTTAAATGATACCATTGTGAGTGGAATAGAGAAGAGGAGAGTGTGGGTGAGGGCAGGCCTCAAAGTTAAGGTAAGAACTGGCATGCAGATTTGGAAAAAACTGACATTTCTCTACTGTCCTTTGGGCAGCTAGAATCACCTTCCTCTCCTGGGATACAGAAGAGCTGGCCTTCACCACAGAAGGGTGAACTGAGGACTAGCTGCAGAGTGTAGAGAAAAGTGGATGGGCTTGGGGGTCGAACAAACTTCAGTTCAAATCCAGGCTCCTCACTCACTAGTTACGTAATTTTACCTGTCTGAAACTCAGTTTTTCTTATCTAGAATGGGACTAATAGTTTCAACAATATAGAATTATTGTGGTGATTGAATTAGATAGAATGTATAATGCATTTAGCAACATCCTGAAAGAGAAGGCGTGCTCAGTAACTGTTAGCTACTGCAATCCCAGCTACTCAGGAGGCTGAGGTAGGAGGATTGCCTAAGCCCTGAGGTTGGAGGCTGCAGTGAGCTACGATCACACTTCAGCTGTACTTCAACCTGGGCAACAGAGCAAAACCCTGTCTCCAAAATAATAACAATAAATTTGAAAAAGACCGTTAGCTATGGTGATAAGTTATGATAGAATCAGGATGCTTTTGGTTACAAGTAACTGAAAACCTAACTGTTTTAGTTTTCAATTAATGTTGTAGTAGATTGCCACAAACCTGATGGCTTAAAATAGCGTAAATGTATCTTATAATCCTGTCAGTTAGAAGCTTGATGTGGTTCCCGCGGGGCTAAAACAAGGCACCGGCAGGTTGCATCCCTTTCTGGAGGCTCTGTCTGTGGGAGAATTTGTTTCTTTGTCCTTCCCAGATCCTAAAAGACCTTGCCTCATGGTCCCCGCCCTCTATCAACAAAGCCAGCGCTGCTGCGACTCTCCAACTGGCCTTCCCTAGTCACATTTCCCTCTGACCACTCCTTGAAAAGGTTCTCCACTTATAAGAACTCACATGATTAGATTGGGTCCACCTGGATAATCTGGGGTACCCTACCCATATCAAGGTCCTTACTCCCATCTGAAAAGTCCCTTTTGCATGTATTCACCCTGCGCTGGTGTGGAAGGCCACAGATAAGGACAATCCAGATTCTGGGGTCAGTATGGGTTGTGAAGAGAGACGCGGATGGAGACACCTTCAATGGATGACTCATCGCGGTGCAGGTGGTGGGGGAGCGCAGCTTTGCACTGTCCAGCTGATCAGGGGAGTGCCAATCCTGGGATCTGGGCCGCCAGGGCTGGAAGCAGCTCAGCCAGCAGCGCCAGGATGCTCGAGGGGCTCCCCCGCGACCTTGAGCTTATTTTTACTCTTAATTTGGTGCTTGGGATGGGCCTCGCATCCCAGCCTCATGGAGAAGCGATGCCTTCCAGCCAGAGGACTGTCAGGACGGGAGCCTACTGGCCCTGGCCCAACCAGGGAAGTAGTTTGAGCAGCTTCTCCCCTGCGCTGTTGGCTGGGATGGAGCCCAGCACTCCCGCTGAGACTTAAGACACCCTGGTCCCTGGGCTCCCTGAAAAGCTGCTGCCCACCCGCTTCCCATGCTCAGCTTGGCCGTGTCATGTTGGCTGAGCTGACCTGTAAGAGAGAATAAATTAACACTTCTGTTAACAGGCGAAAAGGCTGCTTTCATTGTTTGGTGATGAAGTATGGAGAAATGTTTAGTTTGGTCACAGGGCTGGGAAGAGAGGGGTGTAGGGGCAGCAGCCATGAACGTGAAAAGCCACGGACAGGACAGGGAGAGGAGCCGTCTGGAGCTGTCTTCCACCGGGCATGGGGAGCGGATCTGAGGAGGAGAATCTGCCCTCAGAGGTCCCAAAGGTTGCTCGCTGCTTCTGCAGTGGGGCTGAATGGAGTGGGATTCCCACCCTAGCTAGATGCCATCACATGACTTGGGGTAAGTCCCTGACGGTCACAGGAACTTAGTCTCGTCATCTGTTAACGAAGGCATTGGCTGCAATGGCCTCTCAGGGCCTCCCTGGTCACCACTCTCTAGGATTGACTTGACTGTGGCAGAATAGGGACTGTCGCTGCTGTCTCTGATGCCATCACCGGGTGCATGGGGAAAAGCAACACGATTGCTATTTCAAGGAAGGCAATGCTTAGCTTCAAATCCTATAACTGCTAAGGGGGAATTTCATGTCCAAGCACCACGTAGTCTACCTTGGAGAGGTGGAGGAATATTTAACTGTGTCCCAGCTAGCTTGCTGGGAACTCCTGGAGAGCATGGCCAGGGGTTAGGGGATGGGGAGGTGGAGGCTGGAGAGACCCCCAGGGAGGGCACAGCAAACCCTATGAGTGTGTGTGTGCGTGCGTGCGTGTGTGTGTGTGGGAGGGGCAGGAGAGGGGATTAACTGACTTCTGTTAAGGGTGCACTTAAAGGCTCTGATCCAAGCAGCGCTGGTAATAGGTTTTCATTTCAGTGTTGGATACGATGACAAGCTATGGGTCGGCACTGATGGCCACCACCAATGCCAGGGTCCAGACCCGGGGCAAAGGATGGCTGGCCAGAAGGTGGAGGCAGGACTCCACCCCCTGCAGGTGGTAGCTGGGCGCCGTGGTTCTGCGCTTGGGCTACAGATTCAGAAGAAGCAGTTTTGCAGCCTGGCCCTGCTTCTGCTGAACTGTCCTGGGCTGCTGACTTCACTTCTCTGGGCCTCGTTTCCTCATCTGAAAGAAGGAGAAGTAGCAGCCCCACTTTGCAGAGCAGGGGCAAGGATTATGCAAGAGGCTGGGCCATGTATCAGGCGTACCTGGGCGCAGGTGGGTGGCTCATAAGGACAGGAGGCCCATCCAGCAGAGGAGACCTGCAGCCTCTGTCCACCTCTGGGCTGAGCCTAGTAACGTGGGGAGGTCTCATCCCTGCCAGCTCCCACTGTGCCCCGTGTCCTGGGGACAAAGACATGAAAGTGGGCTTTGTGAGTGGATTAGGCAGCACCTAAGAATCTTCTGGAGAAGTTATTAGCAGTGCAGATCCCAGCTCCAGTCTCCCCAGGGCTCCATTTGGTTTAGGGCAGGCCAAGGAATCCGCATTATTAACAAGTGTTCCCGAGGCTTCAGCTGCCTCCTGAGAAACTCTGTTGGCACAGAGTTTCTGGCGGTAGTGTCTGCATCAGGGTGGCTGCCTCTGCCCTCTTATGAGGTAGCCGCTGCCTCTCTGGCTATGAGAGGGGGCAACTGGAGAGCCTGGTGCACTCCAGATTAATGGCAGGAGCTGGATTATTCAGCGCAGCCCAGTCTGGGGCCCTCGGGACTTCTCTGCCAGCTCCTTCTCAGGCTCCTGCCAGCCCAGAGAAGCAGCTACAGCCACAGCCCAGGCACAAAAATGGGGCTGCCGGCAGCCTCCCCCTTCCATGGCATGGATGGCCGGGCCCTCCCTCTGCTCCCACAGACCCTGCCTTGCCCCAGGGACTTGTCAGCCTGCAGGGTGGACATGCTTCCCCGCCTCCCTGACAGATTCCGATTGGACCAGCCAGTGACTCAGCGCCAAGCAGAGTGCTTGGCACCTCCTAGGCAGAGGATGCTTGTTGCATTCCCTGGCCCTTAGAGGAGGCGATCCATGACAGGGCGTGACTGGGGGCCACCCACCCACCAAATTATCTCCTTTATGGATGCCTCAAATTCCACTATGAATACTTCATTCTTTTGGAGGATATTATGGCCTTATCTCAGCTCCACTCTTTAAATACAAGCCCCTGGGGATGTATAACATACCTGAATATGGATGAGCATGTCAAAACACTTTCCTTTCCCAAAGGAGGGATCCAAGTTCTCAGGCTCCAAGTTTAGCACCGTTTCCAACGCCAGACACTTTCAGTCACTCAACAAACATGATCGGGCCGCAACTACATGCTGCTGGCCTAGGTCTGGTGTTGAAATGTGCAATGCATGGTTTTGCCCTAGAGGCCACATAGCTGGGCTCCCCCAAATGTAAGCGAAATGTGTTACTCTTTGCATCCACGGCATCTTACACGGTGCCTAGCACACAGCGGGAGCTCACGAAATATTAGTTGAGTGAATGGAGCTCCAGATCTACAAAAATAAGGCAGTACAGTACCAGAGATGTGAGCATGAACTCGGGAGCCGACTGCCTGGGTTTGGTTTCCAGCTCTGTCACTTACCAGCCATGACACCTTAGGGAAGTTTCTGTACTTTTATCTGCCTCAGTCTCCACGTTGGTAAAATGGGACTAATGAAAGGTGCTATGAGGATTCTCTGCGTTTTTCTTTGTAAAGTACTTAGAATATTTCTCGGCACACAGAAAGCATAATGTACGTGCTTGTTAAATAACCAAAACTCAGCAATCATGATTGAATACACATGGAAGGAAGGCACTCGGTAATGTTTGCTGGCTGGCCTAAGGGCTACACGTGGCAGGAATGGTGTTTTCCTACTCTCTGTATCCTCGGAGGCTGGCACAGTGTAGACGTCGGTAAATGTTGGTTTCCTGGACTAACCCTGCCCTCCTGGACCCATCTTTGACTTGTCTCACCTTTCTTATAAATTGACTCACATGGTGTGCTGCCTTCTGTGACTAGCTTCTTCTACTTAGCACAATACTTCTGAGACTCCTCTGTGTGTGTATCAGCGCTGGTTCCTTTTTCAACGCTGAGTAATCATCCATCGTGTGTGACTGTACCTTTTACCAGTTGCTGGCCATTCAGGTTGTGAAGAGGCTGCTTTGAATCCTCCCCTCCTCCCACCCTAAAGCATACTGTCTTGCAGCCTTTCCACCTCTAAAAAAACTCCAGGAGGCTGTGGAGAGCGGGTGTTCATTAGAACAGAGGCCAGGCTGGCTTTCTTAGGTTTGCAGTGAGAGAAGTGTCTCGGAAGCCAGCCTTGTGAAGAGAGAAAATGTTTTAAAAGTATCCAAAGCTTCCTCCGAATTCGTAGGCTGGGCTTGATCAGCTTGGACCACAGAGCTTTACTGTGAGCCTTAGGGAGAGAGAACCTTCGTAGGATGTGGGAGAAGTTCCTGCCCAAGAGAAAATGGAACATAGACTTCCTTCCAGGGAGAAGGGAAGGAGCAGGAGGAGGAACACGGCCCAGCCCAGTGCTGGAACTCGGCTGGGTCTGCTGGGGAGGAGAGGAGACAGAAACTTTCGGAGCACTTTGGGGAAAGCGAAGGGGGAATGCGAGAGCATCCAGCCCACGCCATCCATTGCCAGCCTTCTTGGCTCACGTAGACACCAAGGGAGATGTCTAGAGCAGCAGGCCTGAGAAAGCCCTGCGGGTTCCCAGAAGCCTGTGCGTGACCTACACAAGGCCCATAAGTGCCCCTGTGCCTCTCAGTGGCGAGGGGAGCAGTGGGGAGCTTCAGAAGAGCCCAGAGGATGAGGACAAGGAGACCGCAGGGAGGCAATGGCAGGGCCCACCATCAGCAGCAGGGGAGGGGGCACACATCTGCAGGCCAGGAGGCACCGAGACCGCACCAGCAGATTCAGCAACCAGATGACAAAGCTCAGATATAAGTGAGTCAGTACACTCGAGGCCCTGGAGGGCCAGAGGAAACAGATGTACGAACGGCCACTCCCCGGCCACCCTGAGAATACCCATGTGCCCCCTGAGTACACAGCCTAGATCGGGAAAGGAAGCTCTGGTGTGGGTAAAAGGAGAACCCATGACTCACAGCATCACCTTGGGCTTGAAAGACCAAGGGACCAATTCTCGCAGCACATGGCATGTTAGTCAGCACATGCGCTTGGAGACCAAACACCTCCTCCCACCCTAAAGCATGCTGTCTCGCAGCCTTTCCACCACCTTCAGTGCCCGGCTGCAGCATCTCTGTACCTTCTGGTGCTTTCCCAGCAACCCCTGCTGGAATCTTTATCAGATGCCTCCTGTGAGTCAGATCCTCTTGCCCTCCTTGTCCTCAGTCCTAAGGCATGTCCCATTGCAGCTTTTCTTGGGCCCAACAGGCTTTTCACAGGCGCAGCTTCCTGCCCACCCTGGCACTTCCCTTAACTGTGCCTTGGGACGCCTGGCCCACGTCCACATATGCACAGCCTAGAAGTATAGGCGAACCATCGCGCTGTGTGCAAACCTCTGACCAGTGTGAGGTGGGAGCCCATGCACACATAGACGGTCTCCTTTTCTCTCCACTACTCACCGCTTGGGATGTACATCCCAGTACACAGTGTATACAGCATCCTAGGGCCCAGTTCACACATCTGCCACCATAACTCTCATCTGTAGCTGGCTTGATCACACAGCCTTCTACAGCTCCTCCCCTTCAAGTAATAGCGCAAGAGCCCTCTGTCTCAGGCTTGGTTTTAGAGAAGGAACCTGGGCTAGGACAGAATTTCTCTCTCTAGTACTCCCATAACTCTTGGGCTTTGCTTCTGAAATAGTCAGATTAAGCACACAGCAGCATTATGGTTACTGCTTTATGTCTGCTTCCTGTAGCTCACCAGGCTGCAGGAAGGCTGGGCACATGACGGCACTTAAGGAAATGCTTCGAATGCTTGGAGATGCAGGGATGGCTTAGCGTGATGTATGAATGGACATTTAATATTATATGAGAAGGACGCTATCCCTTTTTCTCTCAAACTTTATTGAGGTATATTCGAAGGCCAATCATCTGCACCTGTTTAAAGTGTCCGATTTGATCGGTTTGACCTGTGCATACTAATCATGAGGCCATCATTATAATTGGGATAACAAATAATTCCATCATTCTCAAATCCACGGGTCTGCGTTCTGTCACAATACAGGAATTCTATGTAACTACAGTCGCATAGCATGTATTTTTGTGTGGCTTCTTTCACTCAACATAATTATTTCAAGATTTATCTATGATGTCGTGTGTATCAATAGTTTATTCCTTTTAACTGCTGAATAGTAGTCCCTTGCATGGATACCCTACAATTTGTTATTAATAATGCATTCATCTGTTGATGAACATTTGGTGTGTTCCTAGCTTTCTTGCTATTACAAACGAAGTTGCTATGAACATTTGCATTTGAGTTTGTGTGAACACACAAATTTCCTTTTCTTTAGGGTAAGTACCCAGGAATGAAATAGTTGGGTCACATGGTAAGTATATGCTTAACTAGTTGAGAAACAAACCATGGTAGGTGTATGCTTAACCAGCTGAGAAACAAACGATTAATATTTTCCAAAGTGGTTATACCATTTTACACTCCCACCAACAGTGAGTGTTCCATTTCAACAATATTTGGTATGGTCGGTCTTTTGCATTTTAGCCATTCTAATAGGTGTGCAATAGGTGTGAATGGCATCTCATTGTAGTTTCACAGTCATGTGTTGTGTAATGACATTTTTGTTAAATGATGAACCCCATATATGAGAGTGGTCTCACACGATTATAATGCCGTATTTTATTGTACCATATTTATTATAATACTGCACTTTTCAATGGTTAGCTATACAAATACTTAAGCATTATGTTACAGTTGCCTACAGTATTCAGTACAGTAGCACAACGTAAGGTTTGTAGCCTAGGAGCAATGGGCTCTGCCACACAGCCTCGGTATGTCAGGAAGGCTCTACCATCTAGGTCTGTGTAAGAACACTCTATGAGATGTACAAACAACGACAAAATTACCTAACAGTACGTGTCTTAGAACATATCCTTATGAAGTGATGCATGACTGTAGTTGTTCTCTAATGATTTTGAACATTTTTCACATTCTTACTTGCCATCCAGATGGTTTTCTCTCGGGAAACATCTGTTCAAATCTTCACCCATTTTTCGTTGGGTTATTTACTTTCTTATTTTTGAGAGTTCTTTATATATCCCAGATACCTATCTCTTTTTTTTTTTTTTTTTTTTTTTTGAGACGGAGTTTCGCTCTTGTTACCCAGGCTGGAGTGCAATGGCGCGATCTCGGCTCACCGCAACCTCCGCCTCCTGGGTTCCAGCAATTCTCCTGCCTCAGCCTCCCGAGTAGCTGGGACTACAGGCACGTGCCACCATTCCCAGCTAATTTTTGTATTTTTAGTAGAGACGGGGTTTCACCATGTTGACCAGGATGGTCTCAATCTCTTGACCTCGTGATCCACCCACTTTGGCCTCCCGATACCTATCTCTTAACAGATATATGATTTGCAACTAGTTTCTCTCAGACTGTGGCTTATCCTTTTGTTTTCTTGACAGAATCTTTCAAAGAGCAAAAGTTCTTAATTTTGATAAAGTCCAATGTATCCATTTTTTTTTTCTTTTAAGGATAGAGCTTTTGGTGCTGAATCCAAGAACGTTTTGCCTAACCCAAGATCACAAAGGTTTCCTCCTGTACTTTCTTCTAGAACTTTTATATTTTTATGTTTTGTATTTAGGGATAGGATCCATTTGAGTTCACCTTTATTTGTAGTGCAAGATACAGCCCCTAGGGGAAAGCCTTCAATCTTTCACCATTAAGTATGCTCTTAGTGCTAGATTTTCCATAGATACCCTTTATCAGACAGAGGCCTTCATATTTTCATGGTTCTTTGTGTCTTGAATAATTTTGAATTGTTCCCTGGACATTGTGACTGTTCTTTTTTGTTTTTTCTTTCTTTATTTTCAGGCAGGATCTCACCATGTTGCCCAGGCTGGTCTCAAACTCCTGGCCTCAAGCAGTTCTACCGCCTCAGCCTCCCAAACTGCTGAGGTCATAGGCATGAGCCACTGCGCCCAACTGTCATGACTGTTCTGTTGTGTACAGGGGGATCATTACTGTCTCTTGGAGAACACTGAGCTTTTCCCTAGAGCAGCCAAACAACCTGCTAGATGCAGACTTATTTGGGTGGTGGTTGGACTCCCAGCCCAGTCCTCTGAGGTTTAGCCGTGTTGGTTTGGACCTGTTCAGTTCTGGGATGGGCCAAGACTTGTCTGGGTGGTTCACATCTCAGTCCAGTTCTCTGAGCCCTGCCCTGATTGGAGCTTCTAACAACCCTTTGAGATTCACAGGGCAAAAATCAACCTCCTCACCTGGGGGATGAGGCATTCTGAACGCAAAGCCCCAGAGGTGCTCAGGGGCAGAGACCACCTGTCGGGTGCACCTTCCTCACCTGCTATGAGGGCTAAGGAAGCCCAGATCAGTGATGCTGGAGGCGGGAGGCTGCCCGAGCCTCTTTCCTCCACACAGTGGAGTCATGAAGCCAGAGTTGACCTCTCCAGCCACACCCTGACTCGGGCTGAGGTCTCTAGCTCCTGGCCTGCCTCTGGCTCTTGTCCCATGGAGGGGCCACCCCACACACCCCACTCCAAGATTACACACACTCTGACTCAGATGGCCTGTCCTAATCCTTCCACCCATGACCCAGAGGCCTGTGGTGGGGGTGGAGGAAAGGGAGGAGCAGTCCAAGGAAAGGGTGACCCCATCTCTCTTGCCATCTCTGGGGCTCACCATGAAGTCAGCAGAGTCCCAGCTGCTGATGTCAGGCAGGAATAAGGCTAATAGCTCACATGTATTGAGCGCTTGCTCTGCACCGGCGCCGTGCAGGTGCCTTGCACACATAGCCGCCTCGACTCCTTATAACAACTCATTGAGGCAGGGGCTCATGCCTCAGGGACCCATTAAACAGATGGGAAACTGAGGCTTCTTTGCCCAAGGTCACATGGCTGGTCATGGCTGAGACAGGACCTCAGAGCTGGCTCCATCTCTCCACAACCTAGGCTGCTCCAGCAACTGAATCAGCTCCCAAATGCTCTCCTGTGCTCCGTCAAAACCCTCTACCTGCCTACTGCCACACGCAGGTGCAAGACCCTTTCCACGAGATGCTCAGAAGAATGAGCCGCCTCTAGCCCTCAGCCCAAATGAGAAGAAGAGCAGATTCCCAGGGGCTCTCTGGCTAGGCAGGCGCCAACCTCCAACCGGAAATTAACTCAAAGGAAGAAGGGAGCCTGTTCTGGATGCAGAGAGATGAGGCTGATTGTTTTCTGTTCTTCATTAAGTAACAAAGGGAAAAACCAACTGCGCATGGTGTGTGAGCTTCCCCACTGGCACCACCCCAGACTCCTGGAACATCTTTATCCACTTACCCAAGGATTCAGGAAATTCTCTTCCAAGCCAGTTTTATTGGAGATTTTGGAAGCAAAGCTCACAGTCTCCCAATCAATAACAGATGAACAATGCTCACATTGCATATTTTGGGGAGGACGTTTAGCCCCGCCTTGTCCCATCTGAAGGGCCTGCCCTTGGACATCCCCATTTAATCAGACATTGCTGGGAAATGAACTTCAGGACAATTCTAGAAACCAGAGTCATTGGCATGAGGGTGCATCAGGAAGGGGTGTCCTGGTCTGGGCCAGGCCTGGGGAAGCCCCGTGTCTTGGAAAGGTTGGTGTCTGGCCCCCCAGGGACCCCTGGCCTCGACTCGCTCCCCCACCTCCTCCATGGCTTATCTTCCACATGTGCTCTGCATGGGTATCGAATCTGCAGCCCATAAAGAATCAATCAAATCCAGTCTGGGCTTAGTCAAGGGCTGCGGCGCCAAAGCGCTAATGGAGGAAGGCCTGGCAGCCAGAGGGGATGGCAGGTCTGGCGGTGCAGAGGCGATTTCAGCATGAGCCTTCTTCCCACCCACACGCCATCCCATAGATACATGGAGCTGCAGAAGTTGGCGCAAGAATGGGAACTAGGACCATCCTGTGATTATCTCTGCCATCTCCGTAGCTGGAGGGGTTAGGAGGGGTTGTGGGAGGGGAGCAGGGACACCTCCAGGGAATATAAGACTATTGTTACCATCAGACTATCTGCAGTGTAAACGAGCTACTTAGAGTGGGAAGCAGAGTCCACAGCTCATTTCTTTCATCTCATCAACACTTATTGAGCACCTACAGTATGCCAGGCAGGGGGAGTATAAAGTTCAGGCGACTCCTGCTTGCTGGAGTTTACATTCTAGCAGGTTTATTCAGCATCTCTGTCAACATCATAACTCTCTCATCAAGAGGGAAAAGAAAAACCAAGAAAAACTGTATACATTTTGGGATATCTCAAGGCATGATGGTCTTTTTCTGGCGCCATTTTGGAGATTCCATCATTCCCATGGCCAGGTCATTCACGCCATTCCCACCCATCTGCCAAAAAATCTGCTAAATATGTTGCCCCTGCCTGAGTCATGCCCATCATCTGGAAGATACTTGTGGAGCACCAACCAGGTTCAGGGCTCTGGTGGCCATTTGTTCTGGAAGCAAGAGGCAGGGCAGGATTGGAGCACCCAGTGGCGCAAAGCAAAGCATGCCAAGGGCTGTAGGAAAGCTTCAGTCTGCAGAGAGGGAGCCCCTCTACAGCAGGGTGGAACCAGCCCAGTCCACAGGGCACAAATTCTGGTGCAAGCCCAACCCTGCCAGTGAATCACTTCATGACTTTGGGCTGATCTCTGTTCCCCTCTGAACCTCAGTTTCCCCATCTGTAAAATGCGATGATGCCTATATGAGTGTTCTCCAAGTATGATCTTGCTTCAGAATCGTCTCAGCATGTGGGACTTGGTGAAAATGCAGATTCCTGGGCCCCACAGCTGACCTCTGGCAAGGTTCCTCAGGAGGTGGGTCTAGGAGTCTGCATTTGTAAAACATTCCCCTTGGGGTTTCACATATCCCGAAGTTTGAGCAAAATTTATGGGGGAGACAATGACAAAGTAATTGGCAAGCTTGTCAACTTCAATTCTGCTACAAAAGAAGGCAGCTGATGGGGACTTAGATGGTCAGGGGAGACTTCCTGGAGGAGGCAGAAATGAGCTGGGCCTGAAAGCCTAATAACAGGAACGGTTATCATGCTATTGCTTGTGAAATGGCTTTCAAGCACCAGGCCCTGTGCTAAGTGCTTTATGTGCATTACTTCATTTAACCATCATGATAGCCCTGGAAGAGACTTCTTATCCCCATTTCATAGACGAGGAAGCTTAGGCTCTCCAATGGTTAAGGGACTTGCCCAAGATGTTTGGATACCCTCTGAGACACACTGCAAAATCCTCCCTAACAGAATACCACAGGCTACTCAGTGTCCTCCTGAAACCTGGAGCCGTAGAGGAGGCCTTTCTGGAACGGAAGGCTTTGGCATCTGAGGCTTACAGGGCAAGAATGGATTGTTTCCTAGCATACATCTTTCACTCACTCTCTAACCAGTCATTCTCTGACTCGCTGTTTTCTTCTCCTTTACTAACTCATGTACTTATTCACTTATTAATTCATTTGTTTAATCACCCAGTCTGTTTGCAGCAGTCTTTATTTCTAGACAGCATTTGTCAGGACTCTTTCATTACAGGTGGCAGAAACACAACTCAAATTGATTCAAGCAGAAAAAGAAATTTATGAACACTTTTATCTGACATGTCCAAAGGAGAGGACAGCTTCAGTCAGGGCTGGATCCAGGTTCTCAGATGTTATTGTCAAGAAACTCTCCCTGCAGCCTTTGTCTCTGCTTTCCTCTGTGTTGGCTTCACTCTTGGGTGGGTTTTTTGCTTTTTCCTTTGCTTGTAAAGTTGCCCACCAGCAACTGCAGGCCTGTGTCCTATCAGCTTAGCCACCTCCATTCAAGAGGCCTCTTTCCCAGGAACTCCAGCAAAAATCCCAGAGAGGCCTCTCATTGGCCTCGCCTGAGTCACATGCTCATCTGTGAACCAATCACCATGGTTGGAGGAATCAGGGATCTGATTGGTAGACCCGGTGTTGGGGTGATGATGTCAACCCCAGTGAATCACACATACTGAACATGGAGGAGGGTTAGTTCCCCAAGGAAACTTGGCATGTATATTAGGCCGTTCTTGCATTGCTATATAATACCTGAAACTGGGTGATTTATTAAGAAAAGAGGTTTAATTGGCTCCTGGTACTGCAGGCTGTACAGGAAACATGGTGCCAGCATCTGCTTTTGATGAGGGCCTCAGGAAGCTTCCAGTCATGGCAGAAGGTGAAGGCTGAGCAGGTGTATCACGTGGCTGGAGCATGAGCAAGAGCGGCGGGGGAGGTGCTTCACTTTCGAACGACCAGATCTCCTGTGAACTCAGACGAGCACTCGCTTGTCACCAAGGGGGTGATGCTAAACCATTCATAAGGGATCTGCCCCCACCATCCTGTCACCTTCCACCTGGCCCCGCCTCCAACACTGAATTTCAACATGAGATTTGGAGGTGGGAAACATTCAGATCTTAGCGCGCTAGCACTAAGAAGAGAAAACTTTTTTTTTTTTTTGAGATGGAATCTGTCTCTGTCACCAGGCTGGAGTGCAATGGTGTGATCTCAGCTCACTGCAACCTCCACCTCCTGGGTTCAAGCAGTTCTCCTGCTTCAGCCTTCCGAGTAGCTGAAACTACAGGTGCCCTCCACCACACCCAGCTAATTTTTGTATTTTTACTAGAGATAGGGTTTCACCATGTTGGCCAGGATGGTCTTGATCTCTTGACCTCGTGATCCACCTGCCTCAGCCTCCTAAAGGGCTGGGATTACATGTGTGAGCCATCATGTGTGGCTGAGAAAACTGTTTCATTATCTGTTCATTTGCCCCTAAATGCTGGCAAAATTTAGGGGTGGCTTCTACATAGGAGTCAGAGGTTTGCATTGTACTGGACTCCTCCAACCCAGCACCAATTTGACTCCAGACACATCCACTTGATCTCTCTGATTTCCTCTCGGTCTCATGACAGAGTTAGGGAAAATGGTCTCTTCTGGTTTGGAAATGCCAAGCCGGGATGCCCCTCTGTGTCTGGGACAATGATACCAACAGCTACTGCTTCCTGGGCATTCACTGAGTGTCTGGCTAAATGCTCCACGGACAGGTCCCCCTTAATCTAGCCAGTGGCCCAAAGTGGGCAGGGTGGGCGTGTTATTCCCATTTTACACTCAAGGAATCTGTGAATCAGAGAAGTGAAGGACTTTAAGCTCCAGTCACAGCTGCCAAGTGACGGAGCTCGGCTTCAGCCCTGGTTCTGTGTGCTACTGGAGGCCACACTGTCCGTCTCTGCTCTGATGAAGGCAAATTCCTGCCCACAAGTGAAGTTTGGTTCTGTTTGGAGTAAGAGAGCAGAGAGAGGGCACGTTTGCCAATTTATAAGTGGTCAAAAAGAAACTTCCACAGCACTGGAGGTTTCCTGAGACCCACCCCCCTGAACCAGGTCCTGACTTCCATTGCACCAGCCCCACGGATGCGGCTTGTGTGGAGGCAGGCTGCACGGGGACAGGCCTGGAGGGAGCAGGGCTTTGGCAGGGCACACCCTCCAGGGCTCATCTCAAGCTTCCTGGTTGTAGGGTAACCGAGGTCACTAGGCAGCTGGGGAGGGGTGGGAACCAAATGTTTGCAGAGCATCCACTGTGTTCCCAGAACTGTGCTGGGCTAAGTCAGATACCAAGAATCATGACTGTCATAATCACTGTGGGCAGAGATTCTTAGGATGTTAGTGCAACAAGTAACCCCAGAGGCGAGTTTGCGCAGGGCTTCCAAACTCATGGCCGTCAGGGCCGGGCAGGAGACATTAGTGAGTACAGCGGGAGGGGCATGAAGCCCGGTGTGAATGGAGCATCGCTGGGAACCGGAGAGCACAGTCCCCTCTCTAAAGGGGATGCCCACCACTCAGCATCTGCCATGTGGAACCGTGAGATCTGGAGTGCTACATCTTCTGATGTTTCCAAGAGAAACTAGAAATTTCAGGTGAACACCTCCAGTCTTTAAAAACAGATTTGGGGGGCGGTGACACTCTTTCCCTCGAAGGCACTAAGCATTGGTGGACAATAAAAATCCAACTTAGGGCTGGGCGTGGTGACCCACACCTGTAATCCCAGCACTGTGGGAGGCCAAGATGGGCAGATCACTTGAGGTAAGGAGTTCGAGATCAGCCTGGCCAATGTGGTGAAACCCCATCTCTATTAAAAATACAAAAATTAGCTGGGCATGCTGACGCATGCTTGTAATTACAGCTACTTGGGAGGCTGAGGCAGAAGAATCACTTGAACCCGGGAGGCAGAGGTTGCAGTGAGCTGACATCGTGCCATTGCACTCCAGCTTGGGCAACAAGAGTAAAAACTCCGTCTCAAAAAATAAAAAAAAGAAACAAATTTCGTCTGGGCGTGGTGGCTCACACCTATAATCCCAGCACTTTGGGAGGTCAAGGCGAGAGGATCATTTGAGCCCAGGAATTTAAGACCAGCTTGGGCAACATGATGAGACTCCATTTCTCCAAAAAGTACAAAAATTAGCTGGGCATGGTGGCCGGTACCTGTAGTCCCAGCTACTTGGGAAACTGAGGCAGGGGGATTGCTTGAGCACAGGAGGTGAAGGTTGCAGTGAGCCATGTTTTCACCACTGCACTTGAGCCTGGGCAACAGAGCAAGAACTTGTCTCAATAAATAAATAAACACATTTGAATTTCAAAAGGACACGATGTAGGCTAAACTGACATGTCTGCAGGTTTTGTGACTTCACCTTGCTTTACCATTGGGGAGACTGAGGCCCAGAGAGGGGACGTAATGTGCCCAAGATGGCACAGCCAGAGCAAGAAGCAGATCTTTTGTCTTCTGGGACTGCGGTCCTGACCCTGGGCCACTGGGCTACTGGGCCACTGGCATGTGTCCAGCGTGTGGCAGTTCACACAGCACGTCTGTGCCCAGTATCTCGGTTAGTCTTCATGTCAACCCCAGGAGGAGGCAGGGTGGGGGCAGTCACCTCCATTTTATAGATAAGGAAGGAGAAGTTCAGAAGGGCCCAGCATCACGCTCAGACCCCACAGTTCGTAAAAGGACTGCAGACACCTGGCTTCCCGTGCAGGGTCTGCTCCCCTGCTTGGTGTTCAGTCTTGTGGTCTGAGTTTCAGCCTGAGTCAGGCTTTCCAGAAGCCTGCAGCCTATCAGGAGAGAGATGACATGTATGGGTAAGAAATAAGACTCAAACGAAATATGCTCAGTGGAGCACAAATGTGTGAGACAGGCAGTGAGCAGGAAATCATGGCAGTTGCTGGCACTTGGGTAAGGCCCAGGGCTAAACACTTTACATAAATTATCACATTAAGTCTGCCCAACTACCCCCGTGAGAGAGGTACTATTATTTTACTAAGGAAAACTAAGACACAGAGAAGTTAAGAGACTCATCAACGTCATACATATAGGAGTTGATAGAGCTGGAAATGGAACCCAAATGGTCTGGATCCAGAGAGCCGATGCTCTGGAAATATTACTGGGAAGAGGCAGTTGGCTGGTACCAGCAGGGAGGTTGCATAGGGACCCCAGGAAGGTGGCTCCACACGAGCAAATGCTTGGAGGCAGGAATCTGCCAGTTGATTAATGATCAGTAAAGAATCCAGTTGGCTAAGGATGTCAGAGCTGGACCAGTGCTGAGACCATGGGACCCAAGCCCTTCAGTGTCAAGAGGATTAGGCCAAAGGCCACACAGCAACTTGTGGAAGAATCAGGGTCATATCTCAAGTATCTGATTTCCCACCTGCTTCTCCTGCTGCTCCCTCCACCCCAGCTTTGCTCACACAGTACCCAGGCATGTTTGAATTTCCATTCATGGGATTTCCTCAAGGAGGGACCCGCAGTGTCAGAATCCTATCTGCCTTACCTCGCATTGCTTCATCCTGCGTTATCCTCCCAAAACTGAGTGGGTTAAAACAATAACTACTCTATGATCTCTTGTGAGTCCGCAGTTGACTGGGCTCAGCTGGTGGCTCTTCTGTTCCACATGGCACTCTCTGGGGCTGCAGTCATCTGTGGGGAGTGCAACTGGGCTGGAATATCCAAGATGGGATGCTCACATGGCCAGTGATTGATGCTGACAGAAGGCCGAGAAATGAGCTGAAGTTGTCAGAGTGCCTGCTGTGGCCTGCCCATGTGGTGTGGGCTTCTCACAGCATGGCAGTTCAAGACAGGGCATCCCAAGAATGAATATTCTAAGAGATTCAGGTGAAAGCTGCAAGGCTCTTCTGACCTAGCCTCAGGTTTTACACAGCATCACCTCTACAGCATTCTGCTGGTCAAAAAGAGGTCACAAGCCAATCCAGATTCAAGAGAAGAGGACTATCTAGGTGTGGACGCTGGGAAGGACAGTCCATCTTTGGAGACCAGTTACTACATTATCCTCCCAGACATCATATTCACTTCTCCATCCTCATTTCTGCCTCCCCTCCCCTCCCCTCCGCTCCCCTCTCCTTCCTTTCTCTTGCTTTCTTTACTTGACAGGGTCATATCCAGGCTGTAGCACAGTGGTACAATCATAGCTCACTACAGCCTCAAATTCCTGAGCTCAAGAGATTCTCCTACATCAGCCTCCCTAGTAGCTGGGACCACAGGTGAGCACTACCACACTGGGCCAATTTTAAAAATTCTTGTAGATGTAGGGTGTTGCTGTGTTTCCCAGGCTGGTCTCAACCTGCTGGCCTTAAACAATCTTCCTGCCTTATCCACCTGAGTTGCTGGGATTACAGGCATGAACCACCATACCCCACCTCCATCCTAGTTTCAAGAACTCTACTCTCTTCAGTTTACTCTCTGTTGGCCAGTGATTTGGTCCAGCACATCCAGGTGTTTTTCAGGGCACTAGTCTAGTACAGTGCCTGACATATAGTGAATAAATAATTGCTGAAGGGAGGAAGAAAAGGAAGGAGGAAGAAAAGGAGGGAAGGAAGGAAGGAAAGAAGGAAGGAAGGAAGGAAGGAAGGAAGGAAGGAAGGAAGGAAGGAAGGAAGCAATGGAGGGAGGGAGAGAGGGAAGGAGGGAGGGAGGGAGGGAGGGAAGGAAGGTTTCTTACTAAGGTTGGGGTCATAATCTAGCCTTTTCCCTCAATCAGCAACATATCCAACCCCTGCCCCCTTTAGGCCTTTGCCTTGCTGTTTCCTTTGCCTGGGGTCATCTTCCCCCTAAGTTTTCCTTGGCAAAGGTCCTTCTTGTAATCCAGGTGTATTAGTCTGTTATCATATTGCTGTAAGGACATACCTGAGACTGGGTAATTTATAAAGGAAAGAGGTTTAATCGACTTACAGTTCAGCATGACTGGGGAGGCCTCAGGAAACATGCAATCATTGCAGAAGGGAAACAAACAAGTCCTTCTTCACATGGAGGCAGCAAGGAGAAGAATGAGTGAAGGTAGGGAAAAGCCCCTTATAAAACCATCAGATCTCGTGAGAACTCACTCATTATCACAAGAACAGCATGAAGGTAACGGCCCCCATGATTCAATTACTTCCCACTGGGTCCCTCCCATGACGTTCGGGGATTAAGGGAACTACAATTCAAGATGAGATTCGGGCAGGGACATAGCCAAAGCATAACACCAGGTCTCAGCCCAAAAGTCACCTCCTCAGAGAGGCCCTCTTACCGCCATCACTAGCCACTCTCTTATGACCCGAGTTATTTACTTGAGAGTGTATACTACCACCTGACCACGCATCATCTTATGCATTTACTTACGTAATTGTTCATTACCTCCCTGTGTCCGTCCCAGAGCAGCTTTCTCAGCCTCGGCACTATCGACATTCTGGGCTGGATAATTCTTCATTGTGGGCGAGTGAAGTGCATTCTGTGATTGTGGAATGATCAGCAACATCTCTTGTCTCTCCTCACTGGATGCCAGTAGCATCCTTGGCCGTGTTATGATAACCAGACGTATCTCCGGGCATTGCCGCATGTGCAAGGCTGGGATGTGCATGCTCCTGCCCCTGAAAAATTTGGCCTGGTTAAAATTTGGCCTGGTTGAGAACTACCATTTTAGACCATTGGTTCTCATACTTTTTGGGGGCGGCCAGAGTCTTGCTCTGTCGCCCAGGCTGGAGTATAGTGGCACGATCTCAGCTCACTGCAACCCCCACCTCCCAGGTTCAAGCAATTCCTGTGCCTCTGCCTTCCGACTAGGTGATATTAAAGGCATACACCATCCCACCTAATTTTCGTATTTTTAGTAGAAACAGGGTTTCACCACATTGGCCAGGCTGGTCTCAAACTCCTGACCTCATGAGATCCACCCGTCTCGACCTCCCAAAATGCTGGGATTACAGGCGTGAGCCACCATGTCTGGCCCAGTTCTCATGCTTTAGCATGCATCAGAATCACCTGGAAGACTTGTTAAAGCCCAGACTGCTGGGCTCCACCCCAGAGTTTCTGATTCAGTGGGTCTGGGGTGGAACCAAGAATTTGCATTTCTACCGAGTCCCAGGTGATGATGATGCTGCCGGTCCAGGGACCACACTTTGAGAACTCCTGGTCTGAAAGCTACAAGGAGGAGAGAGATCATGTATCTTGTACCCTAATACCTAGAACAGTGACTGTGCATAGTTGGCGCTCATAAATACTTGTAGAGTAAACCATCTTAAAATCCCAGCAATAAGGAGGCCGCTCCTGAACCTCAGTGCAAGGAGGAATTTTGGCATGTTGGGGAGGAGCTGTGAGAAAGAATACTTAAATTCCTAGCAACCCTGCTATTTTAGAAGGCTGACCGTCACTGCCCGGAGTAGGGGCCGGGAAGCCTAGCAGGATTTCAGAAGACGTTTCTGCAAGTTGACATTTCAGTTGGCTTTGACCTAGGTGGGCTTTTTGGTTTGGCCATGCATCTTGCATTTCTCCTGTGATTCTAATTTATTTCTCCTTGTCATCAAGGGGTTATTTGCTATGAGGAGAGCTGACAGCAGGTTCATCATGAGGAGTACTCCTCCCTCTGGGGCGCTGCCCATTTCAGAACCTACCTCTGTTCTTTGCTGCCTCAGAACTGGGGGATTCGGCAGAGGGTGCTGCCATGGTCAGCACGTCTTCGGTCTAGAGTCTCCTGGGAAGGCAATGGGTCCGCTGGGGCTGAGACAACCTCATATAGCTGTAATCGTTTTTGTTTTTTTCAGAGACAATGTCTTGCTCTGCCACATAGGCTGGAGTGCAGTGGTGCA
Organism: Alouatta palliata; assembly: GCA_004027835.1. Classification (NCBI taxonomy): domain Eukaryota; kingdom Metazoa; phylum Chordata; class Mammalia; order Primates; family Atelidae; genus Alouatta; species Alouatta palliata. Next base: position 25,718 of record PVKV010016228.1, read on the forward strand.
ATCGTAGCTTACTGTAGCCTTGACCTCCTGGGCTCAAGGAATCCTCCCACCTTAGCCTCCCAGAATGCTGGGATTACAGGCATGACCCATTGGAGCTGGCCTAGATTCTATTTTCTTTGTTTTTGTTTTTTTTGTGTTTTGTGTTTTTTTTTTTTTTTTTTTGAGACAGGGTCTTTCTCTGTCATCCAGGCTGGAGTGCAATGGCAAGATCATAGCCCACTGCAGCCTCAAACTCCTAGGCTCAAACAACCCTCCTGCCTTGGCCTCCTGAGTTAGGGTTACATTTGCACACCACCAGACCTGGCCAATTTCTTTATTTTTTGTAGGGATAGGATCTTGCTATGTTGTCCAGGCTGGTCTTAAACTCCTGTGTCCAAGTGATCCTCCTGCTTTGTCCTCCCAAAGTGCTGCGATTACAGGCATGAGTTTGTAATAAGTGCCCAGCTTGTAATACTATTGATAATGACAACCATTCTGCCATTTCTGGAGCGAACCTGGGCCAGGCAGAGTGGAGGCACAGCGCACATGACTTCATTTGCACCACACCAGGCCTCTAAGAAGGGGCTGCGTGCTGTTATCCCTGTTTTACAGATAAGGAAACTGAGGCTCTGAGAGGTGTCATCACTTGCTTAAATTAGCATAGGCAAGAAGAAGAGGCAAAGCTGGGAAAACCTAGGTCTTTTTGACTAAAGAGTCCCAGACCATTTTGGTAGAAGGAAATGGAAATTCTAAAAAGTCCCTTAATTTTTCTTACAGCAAAACTCAGAGCCTTCATTATACTCACGTTATATACTGTGAATTTTAAGAAAGAGAGACAGCTTTGATCATTCCTCACACTTATTGGATGGCAGAGTGCTTCTTGGTAGAGCTGCCGTTAACCCGACTGTCCCCAGGCATGCTCTACTCCCCCCTTGTGCTCTTGGCTCTCCCTCCTCACCCCTGCCCTGCCTCCTGCATGAAGCGTGCAACCAGACACTGAGGCGCGTGGACACCTACCTGCACACCCGCTGGTGGCTGTGCTGGAGATCTGCCTCTGTGACAGCATTGGCCTGCTTGTGGAGATGCATGCCGCCTTTGAATGGACTGATTGTGAACGGCAGAGAAAGGCCAGCTCACCTTTGAAAGAGGCCACTCACCAGGCAAAAACAGGGTGGCCTGAACTTGGAACAAACAAAACAGGGCAGACAATGAATCCATTGGAAGCAGCTGGGAGCCGCAGGGGCTGTGAGAACTTGGCTTTCCTGCACTAGAAGGACAACGGCGAAACAGGTCACACTGGGACAGAAGTTTCCATGTCTTTTTTATCCGCCATCGAACCAACAGTCCCAGGGGCCGAGAAACTCCAGAAGTCAAGGATGGTCTCATTCATCAGACCTTTGAATTCCCGAGGACCAAGCTGGACCAACCCCAGAGGCTTTGTGCTTTCCCTTTACCTGCAAAGACTTCACCATTTAAAGACAAATGGTGTCAGGAGGATATAGTTTGGTATCACAGGGCTTGGTTCAAATCCTGATTCAGGTGTTGGCTGTTGAGTGACCTCAGGCAAGTCGCTTTGCCACTCAGAGCCTTGGTCTCCTATAAAATGGAGCAATCACACCCGACTCACTTTCTCCCTCCTGTTCTTCCTGCAGTCAGTCAGATTCATTCATTCATCTGTTCACTGGTATGTTCATTCATGCACTCACACTCCTACACTCATTTCCGGGCTCCTTTTCCTTTTAGAGATGGGGTCTTGAATGTTGCGTAGCCTGGTCTCAAACTCCTGGCTTCATGCAATCCTCCCACCTCTGGGCTCTTCTTTTTGTTGTTGTTGTTTTGTTTGTTTGTTTGTTTGTTTGTTTGTTTTGAGACAGGGCCTCACTCTGTTGCCCAGGCTGGAGTGCAGTGGTGCAATCTCGGCTCACTGCAACCTCCGTCTCCTGGGTTCAAGTAATTCTCCCTCCTCAACCTCCCCAGTAGTTGGGATTACAGGCATGTGCCACCATGCCCAGCTAATTTCTTCATAGTTTTAGTAGAGATGGGGTTTCACCATGTTGGCCAGGCTGGTCTCGAACTTCTGACCTCAAATGAGCCACCCACCTCGGCCTCCCAAAGTGCTGGGATTACAGGCCTGAGCCACCGCACCCGGCCAGCCTCTGGGCTCTTCTGATCCACAGTGGTCATCCTTGGACTCCGACTCCCTCAGCATCCACCCTCCCACACGTGGCCTGGAGAAAGGAGCCCTGGACGAGGCTGTGGGGACTGGCTTCTATGCTGCCGGCATCCTGCTGTATCCCACACAGTGGTCTTGCAGGTCAGTAGTTGCCTTTCTAAATAATCTTTGTTTCCCCTGATTTCCAAAGAAATAGGAAAACAAAATCCTCTACAGGTGCGCTTCTAATACTTTGTGTATCTCCTGCAGTTTACATGTGTGTGTATACACATTACATATATATGTAGCAATGCATTACAGCTTTTACCAATAGGCTGGGCTTTGCACTAAGCAAATTAAATGGGTAATATCCTTTAATCCTTCCCATGGCTTTGTTATGTGTGTTCTATGATCATGCCCCTTTTCCAGATGGGAAAACCAAGGCTCAAAGTGCTTAAGAGCTTGCCTGGGGTAGAAGTCCCCACAGGTGGCGGGGGGCAGGTGAGGCACTGTTACCTGGCTGGGCAGAGAAGGCAGGAAAAGCTGCAAGGAGGAGCAGCTTTCAAAGCATGCAGAGAGGCAGTTGGGTGTGCAATGTCTTGAATAAACAACGTACGTACACTGTGCAAACTGAAGATCAACAGAAGAGACTAAAAATGATCTCCGAAGCCGCCCCCATCCAAAAATAATCAGCTAGAATGCTGGTAAATTTTCACTCCAGTTCCATTTCATTTGAATGCCTCTCATCTCCATACGACAGTGTCTCTTCTAGAAATGCTTTCCAACCGGTTCTTTTCGCTTAATAAGATGCCATAGCCACTTCTGCATGCAATTAAGTATTCTTTGGGGGGGAATAATTATAAACAATTGCATATTCTGACTGTGGGGATCATCAGTGATCCCCAGTAGATAGATGAATACTGAGTTTTGGATATTTAAATTGGATATATATTTTAACTGTTGTCAGTGACACTGGGATGAACATTCTTGTAGATAAATCTTTTCTCCCATCCTCAGTTATTTCCAAAAAAATTCCTTAGAGAGGAATTGTGTTGTCAAAGAGTGTGCAAAATACTAAGCATGTGATGCCTATTGCCAGGATAGGTTAGGTGGGCAGCTTCGTGTTCAGGTTTGGTTGACCCAAACCTCTCAACTCTGCCCGCTTCAGTGGGCACGGCGACCTGGCATTTGGAGTTAGAACTACTCAAGCAACTCTCCTGAGGTCTTTTTCTCCACAACCCCAGCAGAATGTGGATATTGTGTCTATAGTATTGAATTCATTAAGGGGAGTTATGGTATTAATAGGTGTAAAGACCTCAGAATGGTAACATTCAATCGCTCCCTGAACAGTGGAGTGAATGAGATCAGTCCTGCCCAGGCTAGGAGATCCGGATTCTAATTCTAATCTGCCGTGGACTCTCTGAGGGACCGTGTAAAAGTCACTTCACCTGTTTCCTACTTTTCAAAACGAGGGGTTTGGGCTGAGCGTGGTGGCTCACGCCTGTAATCTCGCACTTCGGGAGGCCGAGTCGGGCATATCACTTGAGGTCAGGAGTTTGAGACTAGCCTGGCCAACATGGTGAAACCCCATCTTTACTAAAAATACAAAAATTAGCTAGGCATGGTGGCGTGCACCTGTGATTCCAGCTACTCGGGAGACTGAGGCAGGAGAATTGCTTGAACCAAGGCAGCAGAGGTTGCAGTGAGCCAAGATCATGACACTGCACTCCAGCCTGGGTGACAGAGCAAGGCTCTGTCTCAAAACAAAAACAAAAACAAAAACGAGCAGTTTGAATAAGACCATAGAGGAAACTTCCAGATCTAAAATGCAAAGGTTCATCCAGCCCCTTGAGTTTCAGGTGTTTACTCACGAAGTCAATTGGAAGTGACTATATCTAAACATTTGGGAACTGGAGGCCCATCCGGGAAAGTGTCTTGCTTAAGGTGACGCTGCAAAGGAGCAGTAGTATCAGAGTCGGAGCCCGGGTGTCTGGTTTCCCAGGCCTTGCAGTTTCCTTTCTGCACCACGGGTGGCCACAGGAGTGTGCACGCATCTCTCTGGAGGGCTGTGATTGTGCATGTGCAGTCACATGTCTGTGTGTGTGCACCTGTCTGTGGGTGCCCGTTTCCATGAGTGCTCACAGACCTGCTGCACACAGTCCTCTGCACACTATACGTCTTTGTGCTCATGTATGTGTTTGTGTATGTCTGTGCATACGCATACACATTTTCTGCATGTATGTGCACATCTATGTGTGCACATTTTCTGTGTGTACATGTTTCTGCTGTGTACACATGCCAGTGTGTATGTACATGCCTGAGTGTGTACATGGCCTTTATGCATATATTTGTGTGTTGCACATCACCCTGTTTATGCCCGTGCTGTGTGTGTGCTTCTGTCGGTGAGGATGTGTACACGTCTCGGTGTACACGTGCTTTTGTGAAAGTCTTGTGCGGCATGAGATGTTGACTCCAAGGCAAACTCTGGGCTTGGTTTTCCCCTCTGCAGGGGGAGCCTCCTGGCTTCCTGGGGTGCCAGTAAATGCTTCCTTTGAACACATGGGGTATCAGGTCATCCTTCAGCGGCAGCCAAATCAGACATTTCCGTCTGGACAAGGCGTCTCCTGCTCTGGGAATGCTGCTTGGACAACGCTCAGCAAAGAAAGAATGGGGACTCCCACTTGGAGCTGGCCTTGGAACCACCGGTTCTCTCTTCCTTCAGCCGGGCAGTCACTCTGTGAGTCACCTCGAAAACACACATGGGGTGCTTACTGCAGGCCACCCTTCATGCTGCGGCTCTGGAGAGACTGAGACCGGTGTATTAGTCCGTTCTTATGCTGCTATAAGGACATAGCCAAGACTGGGTAATTTATTTTATTTTATTTTATTTTATTGTGAGACAGAGTCTCACCCTGTTACCCAGGCTGGAGTGCAGTGGCGCGACCTCAGCTCACTGCAACCTCCACCTCCTGGGTTCAAGTGATTGTCGTGCCTCAGCCTCCCGAGTAACTGGGACTACAGGTGCCCGCCACCACATCCAGCTGATTTTTTTGTATTTTTAGTAGAGACGAGGTTTCACCATGTTAACCAGGCTGTCTCAAATGCCTGACCTCAAGTGATCCACCCACCTCGGCCTCCCAAAGTGCTAGGATTACAGGTGTGAGCCGCTGCACCTGGCTGAAACTGGGTAATTTATGAAGGAAAGAAGTTTAATTGAATCACAATTTCACAGGGCTGGGGAGGGCTCAGGAAACTTATAATCATGGCAGAACTAGAATAGAAGCAAACACATCCTTCACATGGTCCAGCAAGCAGATGTGCAGAGGGAAGCGGGGTAAAGCCCCTTAGAAAGTCATCATATCTCGTGAGAACTTACTACCACGAGAACAGCATGGAGGAGGAGGTAACCACCCCCATGATTCAATTACCTCCCACGGGGTATCCCCCATGACATGTGGGAATGATGAGAATTACAGCTCAAGATGAGATTTGGGTGGGGACACAGCCAGACCATGTCAGACGGGTAAGGCAGGCATAGAGGAAGGGGCCTCTTTGAGAGAAGCCGTAGTCCAATGCCATGGAAAGAGGTCACCAGCAGTGAGTGTCCTGAAGCATCATGGGGCTCTGATGGACGTGAGAACCCAGGTCTGCAGGAGACACAGGTGGGTGAGGCACACGGGACAGAGCTACGTGGGTGGGAAGTCAGGGCGGGAAAAGTTGCATAAACTTGGGCCCGGAGTCTGTGTACAGCATGTGGTGGCGGTTGGTAAGGACTGTCTCCTGTTAGTGATGCCTGCTCACTGTGCAAAATGAGGAAAAGCAGATGAACAGAAAGAGGAGATTAAAACTGAACTCCGATTCCACCACCGTTCAGAAATAGAGTTGAGAGGGTGACTTTTTTTCTATATGTGTAGGCGTGCATTTTTGCTAATCAACTTGGGATCACACAGCTGTATTATTTAACAACTTGCTTAGATGTTCCTGCAATATGCCATGAACATTTTCCGTGTGGTAACCATAGCTTGGCGACTTCGAGCATGAACAGTGAAGTCCTGGGTCAAAATCGGTCCCACCAGTTGGATCAGGTAGTTACCATCCTCTCTGAGCCACACCTTCTGCATCTGTATGAGGAGAGAAAAGTGGGGCCTCCATCAAAGGACAGGCCAGAGCCCCCCACAGGACCTGATCCCTGTTCCTCTCTCTAGCTCAGCCTTGCCTCACCCCACCCCCACTGTTTTCCTAAGTGCCTGGCTGCTTCTAGCTACTCCCTTAGCCTGAAATGCCCCTACCCCACCTAGTTGGAGGACACTCACTCTTCTTTCAATAATCAGAGCAATCTTGAGGATTAAATGAAACAAGGTGATGTACATAGACATGGCATCTAGCACGATGCCCAGCACATATCAGGAGCTTACTTTTCCACAGTATCTTTGTTGATGGCTGCATACTATTTCAATGTATGAATTTCCCTCATTTGCTCAATAAATCCCTATTGCTGGACATTTAAGAAGTTCTCAGCTTTTTGTTTCTGTGAAAACACAACTGCTTGCTTCAATCATTGAAAGAAGAGCAAATACACTCCAAGTAGGTAAGGCAAGGGCATTCTAGGCTGAGGGGGCATCGAGAAGCAGCCAGGCACTTAGGGAAATGGCTGCTGGTGGGGGTCGGGGGTGAGGCAAGGCTGAGCTGGAGAGGAACTGACAAGGAAAGCGACCTCAAAGACAACGCTTCCCACTGACCCAGTGCTTTCTGCCTCTGATGCCTCTTAACAGCCAGTCACCATTCACAGAAGAGGACAACACAGACGGCAAGCTCCGTGTGCCCTTGACCCTGTCCCTGAGTTAGCAACCACTCCCTGGGCTGCCTGGGCTGCAGACACAAGGGCCTGACCCCCTATCCAGCCTCACCTAGGCACCACTGGGTGTGGGGAGCTGAGATAGTGGGAGAAATGTTTTGAGAGCTCAGCTGATAGGGCCTGGGGCGAGGTCAGCCTTGGGAGGCCCCGTGGAAGTAGTGAGTATTCCAGAGGCATTGTTAAAAGGGTGGGAGGTTCACTGCTGATGCTGGAAGCCGGAAGGAGGCCAGTGCCAGGGTCGACAATATAAACGTCCTGAACATTAGGGAGACACTGGCCTGGATGTGGGAGGCAGGAGGGGCCTGTGATCTTAGGACAGATGGCCACATGTCTGCAGCAACAACAGCATTGGTGACAGTGACAACTTGCTGAGTGCCTGCTTTGGACAGGGACTGTACATGGTTCTCGTTCAGTGTTCCCCTCTTTCCTATGGGCAGGTGTTCTTATCTGCATTTTTCAGATGAGAAAACAGGCTCAGAGAAGTGAAGCGATTTGCTCAAGGCTGCACAGCTTGAATGTAGCAGAGCCAGATTCGGGTCTACTCCACCCCAAGCAAAGGTCTCACTGCAGGACTGGTTCAGGATCCAGGAAAAGGTGCACATTTCCAGAGTTGCCAAATCTGCCAGCCTGAAGAGTCATCCTTCAAATACAGATTCCCAGGCCTACTCCAGAACTACTGAATCAGCCTATTCCAGGATGAGGGCGGGGCCCTGGTGTTGGTCACCCGAGCAGAGTCAGGATAGAAACTTTTGGACAGGAAAAACATCTGTATCCCTTCAAGCTATGAGATTTCTTCGCTATGAACAAAACCACGTTGGAAGTGAGCACCTCGTCACAGACAGCATGCTGAAAGCAGGCTCGGCTCCTCCAAGGGGGGCGGGGGAGGACAAGCAGACATTGAATGATGGTCTGTGGCACAGAGGAAAGCCCCTAGGCGTTGGACTGAACAATCCTGGTATTTTTGTTTGTTTGTTTGTTTTTGTCTTTTGAGACAAGGTTTCACTCCACTGCCCAGGCTGGAGTGCAGTAGCACGATCTCAGCTCACTGCAACCTCCTCCTCCTCCTGGGCTTAAGGGATTCTCATGCCTCAGCCTCCCAAATAGCTGGGACTACAGGCATGAGCCACCATGCCTAATTTTTTTTTTTTTTTTTTTTTTTTTTGTAGAGACAGGGTTTCACCATGTTACCCAGGCTGGAATCCTGGGTTTTAATCTCACTCACCCTGCTTCCTTCTTGGCAAACACAGGGAAAAGGTATCTGTATTGTAATTTGAGGTTCTAGAGAGCATAGCTAGGAAGCCCAGATCACACTGGGGACTCAGTGATGTCTCTCTGTTGCCTGAGTTCCATATTCAAAGGCTAGGACTTTATTTTCCTATTCTTGGAACCTTTTATGACAGCATCTGGCATAAGTCTTAAACCATTGATTGGTGCTCAATACACAGTTATTGAGCAAGTTTCCAAGTTTGCATTTAAATACAAACCCATTTTTTGCTAGTCATTAACACTTTAGTGTGAATTAGTATATAGAAATACTAACTCGGGCAGCTAGGAGAAATGTCAAGCTACGCTGCATGAGAATTAAGTCAGGATTGGGGGAAAGAGGTTCTGAAGGCAAAGATGGGTCTGGGGGAGATGTCAGACCTAGAAGAGACCATCCAATTCTCACAGGTGGAGAAACTGTAAGAATTTTAAGAAATTAAGAAAATCAAGCATTTTCTTCTTAAAGGCAGAAAATGAATTGTCTGAGGTTGCATAGCAAGGTGGTGGGACTAGAACCAAGTGTCCCAACACCCAGGCTGCCACCTGACCTGTGTACAGCCCGTTCGTCATCCCACATAGTGGAGAGGGTGATGGTGACCCTTCTCAGAACTCATTCATTCAGGGCTGAACATCTGGCAGGGTGTTTGGGTCCTTGGAGAACAGCCTCGTTTCTATTCTCCACTCTGTTGATGATGTGCTGGGAGGAAGAGTCCATCTGAGCGCTCCTGTTCACCTCTCCACTAGCACAGCAGGTGGGAGTCAGCCCTCCCTAGCCTCCTGAGTCTTGTGAAAATAGGAGATGGAGAAACAGCCTCACAGAGGAGGGCAGGAATTGTTCTCATTCTCACTGCAATCAGTTTGAGCCAAGGGCAGAGCTGTCTCCCATCAAGGCCAACCCCTTTCTCTGCTCCATTGTCTACCTAAGCTACTCTTTCCAAGCTCCCCACCCACTCTCAGCGGCTCCTTGCCTTCCACCATCCCTCCGGTGATACCACGGGGTCAGGACTGATATAAACACAGCCTGCTCACTTTTCCATTCCAAATAGCTCTTGACACCTTTCAACAAGCATCTCAACCTCAACACATCCAAAAGCAAATTCTTTATTTTCTAGGTAAAACCTTCCTACCAAAATCTTCCCCATCTCAAACGACATCACCATCCACCCAGGTGGTGGCGTGCCCAGCAGCAAGGGAGATCTGTGGGGTCTCCGATGGCATCCACCACATGAATCATCCTTCATTCTCTGCTCCATTCACATCCCACATCCAACCCACTGGAAACACTGTCTCCAACTGGCCTCTACCAGTCACCAGTCAGCCTACAACCAACCACCAATCCAATCTTTATGTATGTATGTATGTATTTTGAGAGAGTCTTGCTCTGTAGCCCAGGCTGGAGTGCAGTGGCACAATCTCAGCTCACTGCAAACTCCACCTCCAGGTTCAAGCAGTTCTCATGACTCAGCCTCCGAAGTAGCTGGGATGACAGGTGCCCGCCACCACGCTCAGCTAATTTTCGTGTTTTTAGTAGAGATGGGGTTTCGCCATGTTGGCCAGGCTGGTTTTAAACTCCCAACATCAGGTGATCCGCCCCCTCTTGGCCTCCCAAAGGGCTGGGATTACAGCAGTGAGCCACCGCGCCCAGCCTTATCTTTTAAGCACATAACTCACATTAGGTCACCATTTCTCTGAAATCCTTCTGGAGTTACTCACTGCACTTGAAATAACACCCAGACCTGACCTCGGCCTTGGAGGTTCAGAGCGATCCGCCCTTTTCCCACCTCTTGTGCCTAATTTCTCATCGTTCTCGTCCTCACTTGCTAACTCCTGACTCCTTCACGTTGACCCATTTGTATTGTCCCTTCAATTTACCCAGCTGGTCCTACCCTCAGGTCCTTGCCTTTGCTGTTCACTTTAATTTGGATGCTTTGCTCCAGCCTTGCCTGGTTCCTTCTCATCTGGGGCAATCTCAGTTCACAAGTTGTCCACGTCCCTCTTTGTCATATCAGCCAGCTGAATTTCTCTGTAGCACTTTGCACTGTTGGCAAGCATTCTGTTAATTTTTTCCACCTGCTTACTTCCTATGTCCCCAGCTACAGACTTGGCACCCTGAGTGCAGGAGCCTTGCCTGTCCCCCCAGCCTAGGACACTGGATACTCACCACCTAGGACAGTGCCTGGCATATACAGACTTACAATAAAGATTTGTCAAATGAGTAACTGAATTACTCTCCTCCCCTAGTCTCTATCTGTATTAGAACGTTTTTGTGTTGCTGTAAAGGAATACCTGAGACTGGGTAATTTATTTAGTTTTATTTTATTTTTGAGATGGAGTCTTACTCTGTCACCAGGCTGGAATGCAGTGGCATAATCTTGGCCCATTGCAACCCCCGCCTCCCAAGTTCAAGTGATTCCCCTGTTTCAGCCTCCCAAGTAGCTGGGACTACAGGTGCACCACCATGCTCGGACAATTTTTGTATTTTTAGTAGAGACGGGGTTTCACCATGCTGGCCAGGATGGTCTTGATCTCCTGACCTCAAATGATCCACCCTCCTCTGCCTCCTATAGTGCTGGGATTACAGGTGTGAGCCACTGCACCTGGCCAAGCCTGGGTGATTTATAAATAAAAGAGGTTTAATTGGCTCTGCCCTGTCCAGGAAGCATGGTACCAGCATCTGCTTGGCTTCTGATGAGGCCTCAGGGAGCTTCCAATCATGGTGGAAGGTAAAAGGGGAAATCAGTGTACCATGTGATAAGAGATGGAGCAAGAGTAGGGGAAGGTACCATGCTCCTTTAAACAACGAGATCTCCCATCAACTCACCCAACAAGAATTCGCTCATCACCAAGGGAATGCTGCTAAGCCATTCATGAGGGATCCACTCCCATGATCCAGTCACCTCCCACCAGGCCACACCTCCAACATTGGAAGTTCTTTTAAATCTGAGACTTGAAGAAGACCAGCATGCAAACCATGTCCCCTTCTTTAACTGCTTTCCTCTCCTGGGTTCGAACAGAGGACCCTGGCAATGCTGCCCTTTATGTGGACTGTATTCCTGTGGTGGGGGTCTACCTCCCCCCATCCCCAGGAAGAACCCTGGCCCTGTGAGCGTCCATGACATTGACTCTTCTCTTGGGGCTCAGGAGGACTAAACACTAAGCCTGCCCCACCAGGGCGATCACAGTAGAGATGGCGTCAACAACCTCCTCTGCTTTCACGTGGGCTGGCTGGACCTGAAACCCCTCTCTCTCTCGAAGAATTTTATTGAGGGCTACAAAAAGGGGCCAACACAGTCCAACACCCTTACATTTTTCTGCCAAATTCCCTAAGGCTTTAGCCCTTGAGGCACAAAATCTGAGTCTCAGTATACAACGAGTATAGTTTAGCCAAGTGCCTCCTATTACCTAACAAGGACTTTCAACTCCCCAGCAATGATTGGGGGACCCTCCCAGGCCTGCATCTCCCCTCAACTCAGCTCATTTCACATTTTAGGTTGTCATTTATAATATATCATTTTGGGGTACCAATTTCTAAATACATCAATATAGTTTTAGTTGCTAATGACTAGAAACATGACCTTAATGAGCTTACGCAAAAAAAAAAAAAAAAAAAAAAAAAATTATTGGCTCATATGATTAGAATACTGAAGGTATGACAGTGTCAGGCAGGGCTGGATCCAGGGACTCAAGTGATGTTTCCGAGACTCTGGCCACCCTTCTTCATTCCTCTTTCTGCAGTTTTCAGCTTTGCTTCCTTCTGTGTGTGAGCTCACATCTCAGTAAACCTTTACCTCAAAGGATGAGAAAGAAATGGCCATGTCTCTGCCAAACCCTACATTGCTTAGGATTCAATACATTGTTTCCTCCCCAGTCCATACATCTGACCTCATGGAAGCAATCCGAGGCTGTGTTTGGATCAGCTGCCCACTCCTTGGGCCAAGAACTATAGAGGTGAGACCCATGGCAAAACAGTAGACACAGCAAGGAGCCTGCCATCGACATAGCCACTGGAACCATGTGGGATGAGAACCTGAGGAAGAGACAGCAAGTGATGTACCCTGCACCTGTGCCCCAAAAGTTATCCTTGATTCAAATGGAAAACAAAACAGTAATGCCTATAAAAACCCATCCAAACCCATAAGCACTATAGTTGTTTCCATGCACGTCATGATACCAGTACTGTCTCCATGCTAAGGCACAGAGAGGCTGTGAGTCCTGAGAAAAGCGCAGGGCTAAAGCTGTAATTCCACAGCTTTCTCTTGCACCCAAGAAGCTGTCCAAAAGTACGTGGGTGCAAACCATGATAACTCAATTCCTTCTGAGTGTCAATGACTTTTTGTAGAATTAGCTGGGATACACCTCCCACAGATTTTCACTTGCTAGGCAAATGCTTGAAAGCTGTTGTTCTAATGAATGAACACAGCGATTCCCACAATATGTCCCAGAAGATATAGTTGTCATAGGAAGGAAAAAGAATTACATGGTCAAATAAATTCAGGCAAAAACTGGATGATATGGTTTGACTCTGTGTCCCCACCCAAATCTCATCTCAAATTGTAATCCCCACATGCCAAGGAAGGGACCTGGTGGGAGGTGAGAGTTGATTGGATCTTGGGGGTGGTTTCCCCCATGCTCTTTTCCTGATAGTGAGTGAGTTCTCATAAGATCCGATGGTTTAAAAGTGACGGTTTTGGCTGAGCACGGCAGCTCACGCCTGTAATCCCAGCACTTTGGGAGGCCGAGGTGGGTGGGTCACGAGGTCAGGAGATCGAGACCATCCTGGCTAAGATAGTGAAACCCTGTCTCTACTAAAAATACAAAAAATTAGACAGGCAAGGTGGCACGTGCCTGTAGTCCCAGCTACTTGGGAGGCTGAGGCAGGAGAATCGCTTGAATCTCGGAGGCAGAGGTTGCAGTGAGCCGAGACTGCACCACTGTACTTCAGCCTGGGTGACAGAGCAACACTCTGTCTCAAAAAAAATGTGGCAGTTTCCCCTGCATGCTGTCTCTCACCTGCCGCCTTGTGAAGAAGGTACTTGATTCTCCTTTGCCTTCCACCATGACTGTAAGTTTCCTGAGGCCTCCCCAGCCATGTGGAACTATGAGTCAATTAAACCTCTTTCCTTTATAAATTACCCAGTCTCAGGTGGTATCTTTATAGCAATGTGAGAACAGACTGATACACTAGACAAAACAATATCAATCCAGCTTATTTCATGCAGGATTTCTCAGAGCCTTTAGGTGCTGATGAATATTGTGACTTTCCAAGAGGGAGAAATAGTTTGCAGCATTTCCTAAAACACTTCACCCAAGAAGTTCTTTTTTTTTTTTTTGAGATGAAGTCTCTCTCTGTCACCCAGCTGGAGTGCAATGTCATGATCTCTGTTCACTGCAACCTCTGTCTCCTGGATTCAAGCGATTCTCCTGCCTCAGCCTCCTGAGTAGCTGGGACTACAGACGCCTGCCACTGCGCCTGTTTATTATTATTATTTGTATTTTTAGTAGAGGTGGGTTTCACCATGTTAGTCAGGCTGGTCTTGAACTCCTGACCACAGGTGATCTGCCCGCCTCTGCTCGCCAAAATGCTGAGATTACAGGTGTAAGCCACCATGCATTTTTGGCATATTAGCTGGTGGCTCTCATGACCCATGGGAAACACTTGGGGAGTGAAAAGATGACAGGACTTGGAGGCAGAACAGCCGGGCTTGGAGCCCAGCTCTGCCATTCGGCAGCTGTATGACCTTTATATTTTGAGCCTCCATTTGCTCACTTGTAACATAGGATTATGATGACTATTGTCTTACCTGTTTTTGTTTTTGTTTTGACTTGTTTTGAGGTTATGTATTTGAAGTCATCCATTGAGAACGGGGCACAATGAGTTATACTTCTCTGAACTAAATTCTGCTTGCAGCAGAATCAGCAAAGGATATGAACAGTGTCCCTGGTGGTGACAGCCTAAGAGTCTCACCCACACACTGAATCCCTCAGGTACAGAAATTTGGGAACCTTGGGAACTCAATGGCTTGCTTGCACCAGACACCCTGAAATCGCCCTCCAGCAAGCAGAAGCCTCCAGCCTACTTCACTGGGAGCTTTAGGAATGGGAAACGTCAATGTCGAATGGCTCCAACAGACAGGTTGAGGCGCATGCACTGAAGGAGGGGAGATTTCGGTTCAGCCAAAACAGAAACCTTCGGGAACCTCTGACCAGTGGCTATTGCTAACTAATTACCCCAGGAACTGTCTGACTCCTCACTTTAGAACTCCTTATGTTTACATTACCGAAACTTTAAATGTAACAAGCTTTATAAGTCCTACCCTACGAGTGTAAGGCGTGCAAAAAATTTTTATTTTTTTTTTAGAAATAGAATTTCCTTTTGTCACCAAGGCTGAAGTGGAGTGGAGCGATTCTCATGTCTCAGCTTCTGAGTAGCTGGGATTGCAGGCACCTGCCACTATGCCCGGCTAATTTTTGTATTTTTAGTAGAGATGAGGTTTTACCCTGTTGGCCAGGCTGGTCTTGAACTCTTGGCCTCAAATGATCTGCCCGCCTTGGCCTCCCAAAGTGCTGGGATTACAGGCGTGAGCTGCCGTGCTCAGCCAAAAAAAATTTCTGTTGAGGATGCTGTATTTGACGACACTTAAGTTTTGAGTTCCGTTAGTCATGGATACAGGGCTGACTAGAGGATTAGTGAGACTGGAAGGGCCTGTACCCAGAATCCATCCCTTTGGGATTCATCTCTCCCTGATTCCATGGCTTTGAAGAGGAGCTGGGAGGAGGTGGCTCAGGAGCTATCAGGCCTCTCTCCCCTGCTGAAACCAGGGAAGCCAAGCAGGAGTAAGAGATAGTTGCACATGGCCCTGATCCCCAAGATGGCCTTTTAAAGCTGTGAGTTTCACCCACAAGGCCACACATTCCCTTTTTCTTAGAAACTGAGTTTTGTTTCTGCCTCTTGCAGCCAAAAGAACATTGATTCATTTGAGGAGTGTTTAAGCCATTTACTAATAAGCAGTTATTCAGCCAGGTGCGGTGGCTCGTGCCTGTGACCCCAGCACTTTGGAGCGGCCAAGGTGGGAGGATCGTTTGAAGCCAGGCATTCAAGACCAGCCTGGGCAGTAAAGTGAGACCCAGATCTACATAAAATTAAAAAGTTAGCCAGGCATAGTGGTGTGCACCTGTAGTCCCAGCTATTACACTTGGGAGGCTGAGATGGGAGAATTTCTTGAGCACGGGAGTTCAAGGCGTAGTAGTGAACTATGATTGCACCACTGCACTCCAGGCTGGGCAACAGAGTGAAACCCTATTTTTTAAAGCAGTTATTCAACAAATGTTTATTGAGCACCTACTATCTGCCAGGTCCTAGTATGAGGTCTGGAAATGCAACAGGGAACAAAGCAGGCATGTTTCTGATCTTCCTAGGCCTTTCTGAAGTACAGACTCAAAGGGTGAACTAACTTAAAAATATTAGCTTTAGGCCAGGCACAGTGGCTCTTACCTGGAATCCCAGCACTTTGGGAGGCCAAGGCAGGCAGATCGCTTGAGATCAGGAGTTTGAGACCAGCCTGGCCAACATATAATGAAACCCTGTCTCTACTAAAAAAATACAAAAATTAGCTCGGCATGGTGGTACACACCTGTAGTTCCAGCTACTTGGGAAACTGAGGAAGGAGAATCACTTGTACATAGGAGGCAGAGGGTGCAGTGAGCCAAGATCATGCCACTCTATTCCAGCGTGGGCGAGAGAGCCAGACTCCATTTCTCAAAAAAAAAAAAAAAAAAAAAAAAAAATCACCTTTAATTTCTGGTTATAAAACAAATATAGGTCAGGCGCAGTGGCTCACACCTATAATCCCAGTACCTTTGGGAGGCTGAGGCAGGAAGATTGCTTGAGGGAAGGAATTTGAGACCAGCCTGGGCAACATAGCAAGACCCTGTCTCTAAAACAAAAACAAAAAAAGGCTGGGTGTGATGGCTTATACCTGTAATCCCAGCACTTTGGGAGGCTGAGGCAGGCAGATTTATCACTTGAGGTCAGGAGTTGAAGACCAGCCTGCCCAACATGGTGAAACTCAATTTTTACAAAAAAATACAAAAATTAGCTGCATGTGGTGGCGGGCACCTATAATCCCAGCTACTCGGGAGGTCAAGGTTCAAGAATTGCTTGAACCTGACAGGTGGAGGTTACAGTGAGCCAAGATCGTGCCACTGCTCTCCAGTCTGGGCGACAGAGCGAGACTCTGACTCAACAAATAAATTAAAAAATAAATAACAAAACAAAACAAAAAAAAAGAAAAAGAAAAAAGTAGAAAAAAAACAAATATAAACTCCCTGAAATATAAAAACCGTAAAAAGAAGACATATACCAAAAAAGTAGATGATTTAAAAATTCACTCATAATCTCATCACCCAGGGACAATTATTATTAACATATTTACATATTCAATTTTCTCAAGACAAATATGTATTTTAAAATGAAAGAATGTGAAATGCATAGTTTTTATCTTGCATTTCCATAAAAGTCATCAAGAATATTTTCCCATGCCATTAAATAGTCTTCAAAAGTTTTATTCTGAAAACCATGACTCAAAACAGCTGCATTTTATTTTAGCACATGGATAAACAGCGTTTTAAAAAATGAGTCTCCTATTGTTGGGTAGCCGGGTTATTTCCAACATCACACTGTGATAAATAACACTGAAATGAACATCCTTGTACAAAAAACAAACTTCGTCCATGTCAAGAGACTTTGTTAGATTAATCTCCAGAGATGGCATTGTGGTAGCCCGTAGGAAATGAATATCTTAGTGTTTTTGAACGCATATCAGCAGGCCACCCTGCGGAGAAGGTGTATCAGTTTGGACCCCAGCCAGGAGGACAGGAGCAGGTCTGTTCACAACATCTTCCTCTTTTGGAGTTCAGCTGGGCTGGGGTTGGGTGAGACTCATGAGATGCTTGCCTAGGGCGCAAAATTTAAGAGGGTGCCAAAAAGTGGGTAACTAAAATACATACTATTTTAATGCAATACTTTATTTAAAAATCAAAGTTAATTTTTAAATTTTATTTAAAAATCTATGATGAATAAAATATCAAAATCTTAAATAAAAATAAGATTTGTTGGTGCCCACCACACTGCTATGTTGAAGCCTGAGGAAAAATGTGTACCCCATACACATGATGTTATGTATTTTTCAAAAATGCACTTTCCAGAATCTTAAAGTAGCTGAAAAAATATTAAAACATTAAAAAGTGGGTTATTAAAACTCACAATAATATTTTAAGTTCAAATATCTAGAGAGTATATTCATGTCTTTTTCTAAAGTTTTATATTCATCAAACACAATTTCAAAGTTTGCTCTCATTTGTTGTAATTTCCAACTCTCAATTGAAAAAAAGAAAAAAAAAGTGTGGCCAGGTGTGGTGGCTTACACTTGTAATCCCAGCACTTTGGGAGACCGAGGCAGGAGGATCGCTTGAGCCCAGGAGTTCCAGATCAGCCTAAGCAACATGGTGAAACTCTGTCTCTACAAAAAATCCAAAAAAAAATTTAGCCAGGTGTGGTAGCATGTACCTGTAGTCCCAGCTACTCAGGTGGCCGACTTAGGAGGATCACTGGAGCCTGGGAGTTCTCGGCTGTAGTGAGCCAAGGTCATGCCACTGCAGTCCAGCCTGAGTTACAAATAAAGAAAAAAAGAAGCAAAGAGACAGACTGACATTACATTTTGATTGCTATTGATGAGTTTGTTTTCAGTAAAGACAAGCAGGCAAAACCATAATACGTTTTGATTTTGCTATAAATAAAATCTTTAAACTTAATGTTTAGTACTCTTGCTTTTTATTTTTCAATATTCCTTTCCTTAATGTTCTAGAAAAAAATTAACTCTTGAAAATCCACCTAAAATACGTATATAGAGGCACACATTTTTCTTTTTGCTTGGGTTCCAATATGGCTTGGCAGGGTGGCCCTGGAATTTAGCTTATTCGTTGTTGATGTGAAAATGACAATGGCTATGTATTCATTTATTCATTCACTCATTCAATCACTGGATTTTGTGCACCTATCGTGCCGGGTCCTGGGAGGAGAGGCATACAGAGATGAGTGCCACACAGTCTGCCCTGGAAGGGAGAACTGATACCAGTGAAAGAAAACAGCCTTTGGACCTGGTGCCTGTCATTTACCAGCTCTTCAGCCTTGAGCAAGCCTTCAACCTTTCCAAGTTCAGTTTTTCCTCTTGTAAGACAGTGATTCCAAAAACCTCCCTTGCAGGATTGGTGTAACGATTACGCGAGATGATGCAGGTGAGGCACTTAGTGTTCAGTGATGGGTGACGGTGATGCTGTGATCATTTATTCATCCAGTTACTTCAAGCCATTCATTCTGCTAACAACCGTGGGGCAGCCCCTATGTGCCAGGCCCTGCGATTGACTCTAAGAATTGTACTAACACGTCTTAAATCTAACCTCGAGGTGTTTATCATCCCGGGGGCAGCTGGCATGAATGGGTAAATTACATATAATGCAATAACTCCTTGACAGAAGTTGCGTCCTGCAGGGTGAGTAGGGGTTTGCGAGGTACAGAAGGGCAGGAAGAGCCTGGCAAAGACTGTCAAGTCCAGGAGGCTCCAAAGAGGGCGAGAGGTGCAGACCCAGCAGACTCCGTTTCACCCTCGGAGAGATTCCTTCACGATCCCAGTGGCCAGGGCACAAGCTCGCCTCTCCCTGTCTGCCTGTGGTCCACAGCCTCAGGTGCTGAGTGGCTAAAGGGTTTAATCAGGACACAGAACAAGCGAAGGCTGAACTTTGTGTTTGTCCTTTGGGAAAGCTGCAGAAGCCGTGGCATTTATGTTTGTTTTCCCTTTTTAAAATCCCATCCTTCGGTATTGGCCCTTCCTTCCGCTGTCCTGCATATGGACTGTCCCTGACATTTGGCTGTGAGAGGGTTCAGAAACAGCCACCTGTAAATCACATCTTGTCAACTTGGAGCCAGTGAGAATCAAATGAATGTGAATCTCTCTGCTCCCCACCTCCCCGCCCCCAAACACCCTGTAAACTCCGTGAGAGCCGGGGGGGTCCTATCTGGCTGCTTCTCCCATGTTGGAACCAGCATGTGGCCTGTAGTACATGCCGGACAAACCTGTTTTGAATCGACACTATCCAGGTGATGGGAGGACCCGCTGAGGGATGTTTTAGCCCCAGGCTGGTTAAGTACGGAAGACTTTTCCCTTTTTCTCTGGGGCTTCCCAGTTTCCCTGGCTCTGTCCCTTGGGGCCTCCCAGCCTCTCCGTCTGGAAATTACTGAGCTATAAACAGACACCTAAATGAACGAGCTTAGCTTTTAAAGAATCCTTTGAAGAAGGATTGCAACGTGACTAATCATCCCCTAATTTATTGGTCTGTAAATTTGCATTTTCCTGCAACACACTTTTCTTCCCAGAGGGGCCTCCCATCCCACGGACAAAGGCAATTTTGTGCACGTTGTGGCTGAGCTGCCCATTTCGAAACTACAGATGCTTGTCTTTTCCAGCAGGGGAGTCATCATATTGTTTTAATGTCAACCATGTTTTCATGTCAAAAAACGAGATTATAGGCAAGCAGGGATCAGGAGGGAGGGTGGGGTCGGGGCGGGGGCAGGAAGGAGGAGAATGATTCGAGGAGGCCGGGCTAGGAGAGGGCTGGCTGGGGTAAGGAGCATGGACAAGGGAGGGGCGGGCAGGGGCAGGCCGCCTGGGCCCATCGTTGCCCCCTCTCTCGGAGTGGCAGCCCCTTCTGTACCTGGAACTGCCCTTCTAAACTTCTCCCCTCCCCCTTCCTGCCCCTCCTCCCCCATCCCTTGGCCAGGGGACAGGGTCGTGCAGGATTTATGAGGCTGGCCCCTGCGGAGAGGATCCGGGGATAAATCTCAGCTTATTTAGGAGCGTGATCTACATTTATTGCACTTAATGTGATCTTTAACGTGTCCAAAAGGGGCCCATAAATCCCAGCCTGGCCAGGGCTGCCAGCAGGGCCCCTGGGCTGGCCCCTCCCCTTGCTGGGGTGAGGAGTGTGAGTTCCTGGGTCTGTTGATCCCCGTTTCCCTGGGGCTCCAGCCCTGGCTCAGCCACCCAGAACTGGTGCCCTTCCTGAGCAGGCTGAAGCCACATGCAGAGTGCCTGCCAGCCTCTGTTGAGACCTGGGTTACCTCTCTGGGACAGAAACAGCGCCTGCCTCTTTGGCTGGGTAACTTCTGAGATCCTTTCCCGAGCTGGATCTGAAACGGCCAAGATCTGTAACAAAGGGGCTGCAGGCCCAGATGACAGAAGGGAGCTGAGCAGACAGAAGGGAGGCCACGGGCACAGCATCCCAGTGCGGAAGGCAGAGGCGGCCGAGGGAGATGCTACCAACATTTATAAATACGAGCTGTGGATGTCTAACCACAGTGGACTCTCTAATGTAAACAGCAGTTTACAATTTGTCAAGCACATCCACACCTGCCCTCCCACCGCCCAGAGGAAGAAACAACGGCTTCCAGAGGCCACAACTCGCTTAAATTCACAAAGCTAATAAGCAGCAAACTGGACACGGACCTTTCTCTTCACAGGACCACGCCGCCCAGATGTGTGGGCACATGTGTGTACCCTCCAAGAGCACATATGCACTTGAATGCCACACACACAGAGGTTGTGTCCTTGGGAGCACACCGCGTGTGTGTGTGTGTGTGTGTGTGTGTGCATGCACACCTGCTGGAGCGCTGCCAGTGGAGATTGTGCAGACATGCTCGAGATCACTAGATGTATTTTTTAATCCTGTTGTCTCTGTTTTTCTCCCGGCAAAGAGAAGCCATGCCTAGCTGTGAAGAATCTGTATATTTGCATGTGTGTCACTTGGGCGTGTGAGTGTGTGTTTGGAGTGGGGTGGGAAAATGATGGGGAGGGAATCCCAATGAGCGCTCTGGCAGGCCAACGTGGGTGGATCACGAGGTCAGGAGTTCGAGACCAGCCTGACCAATATGGTGAAACTCCAACTCTACTAAAAGCACAAAAGTTAGCCAGATGTGGTGGCACGTGCTTGTAGTCTCTGCTACTTGGGAGGCTGAGGCAGAAGAATTGTTGAACCCAGGAGGTGGAGATTGCCGTGAGCAGAGATCGCACCATGCACTCCAGCCTGGATGACAGAGTGAGACTTAATCTCACAAAAAAAAAAAAAAAGAACCAGCTTTCATATCAAAGATCATTCTTTTCTTTGGATTAGAGATTACTGTCCCAACCCCTACTTTGGCATTAGCTGGCAGCATGCCCAGCCTCACGAAACACACTGTATACTCATCTGTCTGCACGCACGTGTGCATGTACCTGTGAGACACAGTGTTGAAACCCAGGATCCAGCAAGGAGCATTAGGACTGCCACCTAGGCTGAAGGGTCATATGTTTTTCTCGGGTGAATTTCTGTCAATGGTGTCGTGTCTGTAATAAAGGTTTGCCACTGAGTGTTGTGTAATAAAAACCAAAGAAAGATGAATAACTGGCATTCCGCTGGATTTAACAGAAAGTTTACCCTTCTGCGTATTATTTTCTAATTATAACACTAATCCATATTAATCGCAGAAAATTTGGAAAATCAAGAAAGCATACTTAAGAAAAAAGTTCACAAAATCATATTTAATTCTTCTGTACAGAAATAACTAATTTTTCACTTTTCCAGGGTATATTCCATCAGACAGCTTTCTGTGTGTATATGTTTCTTAAAACCTAGGATCAGCCAGGCACAGTGGCTCATGTCTGTAATTCCAGCACTTTCGGAGGTCGAGGCAGGAGAATTGCTTGAGCCCAGGAGTTTGAGACCAGCCTCGGCAACATGGCAAAACCCCATCTCTCCAAAAAATACAAAAATTAACTAGGCATGATGGTGTATGCCTGTAATCCCAGCTACTCAGGAGGCTGAGGTGGGAGGCTAATTTGAGCCTGGGAGGTTGAGCCAACATTCACATGGTTGCACTCCAGCCTGGGCAACACAGTGACACCTTGTCTCAAAAAACATGAAACAAAAAGAAAAATCCCTAGGCTCATCCAATGAATCTATTTGAAAAGCTGTTTTTCCTTAATATATCTGGAACTTTCCTGCCTGACATTCCACATGGTGCTTCCCACCATTGTGAAAGGGCGCCTTGCACTCTGGGCATGGATGAGCCGTGATATTCAGGTTGATTTTGATGCTTTTCATTCTTCTGAACAATCCTTGAAGCTAAACCTCAGCGGATCCCTGCACTGAGATTTTCCTTTGATTAAATTCCTAGAAGTAGAATGGCTACCTCAAAGGTTGCACACATTTGAGAGGTTTCTACTTTTTTTTTTTTGAGACAGAGTCTCGCTCTGTCACCCAGGGTGGAGTGCAGTGGTGTGATCTCGGCTCACTGCAACCCCTGCCTCCCAGATTGAAGCAATTCTCGTGCCTCAGCCTCCCAAGTAGCTGGGATTACAGGCGTACACCACCACTCCCCACTAATTTTTGTAATTTTAGTAGAGGTGGGGTTTCACTATGTTGGCCACGCTGGTCTCGAACTTCTGACCTCAAGTGATCCGCCCACCTCGGCCTCCCAAAGTGCAGGATTACAGGCCTGAGCCACCTCGCCTGGCTGGTTTCCACTAACTCTTGCTGAATTGTTCTCTCGAAAGCAGAATCTGGGACAGGAGGGTCTGCTTGATAACAGGAAAGGTTTTGTTGATAAAGGAGGAGTTTGGGAGTCAGTCGCTTTGGTAGTCTTTTGCTGTGGTTTGAGGTGACAGAGGCAGGGAGGGAGCTATTGAAAGCGTTCTGCCACCCTGAGTCCTTTGCCGAGGACCACCCTGGCTTTATGCCACCCTGGGGCTCTGTCCCTAACACCACATCTGCAGTCCCTGTGCACAGGGCAGGAGCTGAGTTAACACTGGTGAGAGAGCAAATATTTGTTGAATGGACCAGTGTTTGTTGAATGTTCCAAAGTTTGCTGATGGAACCAATGTTTGTTAGGAGAACACTATTGTTCTTGGAAAAGCCGCTGCTGATTCACAGGCTTCGTCGCTTCTCTGAGGTTCCTGGTAAGCTCATGGCCCAGCTTGGCAGTCACACAGGGGACCCCCAGAGCCTCCTCCTGGCCGCACCAGGCAACTTCAGGAGGGTGGGCTGGGCTTCTGTCATCTCTGAGATTCCAGGATGCAGCCCATTCCCCTCTTCCCGCATGTTCGAGAAATGTCAGTTAAAAGAATAAATGCCTTGGTTTGAGATCCCTGACTGACCCACTGTTACCGCTCAGCGAGGCAGAGCGTAGGTTGTTTAACCTCTCCAAGCCTCCACTCTCAAATGTGAAATGAACAGACTCGCCTCTCCGTGGCTGTCCGTCTTTTTTCTTTAAAGTATAATTTTTTTCTTCAAACAAATTCCACTCCAAAGTGCTGCTTCCCCTCCCTCCATGGAACCTCTAGGGTTCTGTGACACCTAGCTTGAGGACCCTGGGAATCGTTTGTGTCTTAAGTCCACACTAACCCGAGGGCATCATGGCGGGACTCAGCACCAAGTGTTTCCCCCAAACATAGATGATCTATCCAAGAAATTGTGAAGAAAGGGACATTTAAAGGGCCAGGCCCTGTGGCTCACGCCTGTAATCCCAGCACTTTGGGAGGCAGAGGTGGATGGATCACAAGGACAGGAGTTCAGGACCAGTTTGGCCAATATGGTGAAACCCTGTTTCTATTAAAAATACAAAAAAATTCTCCAGGAGTGGTGGCACACGTCTGTAATCCCAGCTTCTCGGGAGGCTGAGGTGGGAGCATCACTGGAACTCGGGAGGCAGAGGTTGCAATGAGCCGAGGTTTCGCCACTGCAGGACGTTTAAATCATGGAGGAGAACTGTGAAACTGTGAATTGGAAACGTTTTATCGATATTAAATATCTTGGATTGTGAAATTGTATGTTCAAGGTTATTTATTCTTAGAAAATATACACTGAAGTAGGAAGGCGGAGAGCAGCATCACAGGGTCTGCTTTCCAATGGATGAGAAAAAGGGAATATATACATACATAGAACGAGAAAACAAACACAGCAAAATGTCCAAAATGCTGAATATGGACAAAAGATACGCAGGAATTCTTTGTACTATTCTCTTGCAACTCTTCTGTAGGTTCAAATGATCTCAAGAAGCTTTAAAAATAATTCATCTTTTTTGAACTACTTGGCAAAAATCTTAAAACTTCAAAAACTTCAACTATTTCTTGTTTTAAAATAATAGAAGTGAAAGAAGAAACTCTAAGGCCAGGAAGCGTCTGTCTGAGTATCTACAGGTCTGCTCAGGTTAGTCCTTTCCGAAGGGAGTAGACGGCAGGGAACCCTTCTTCCTTCTTCTGACTCTTTTTTTTTTTTTTTTCTTTGAGATAGGGCCTTGCTCTGTCTCCCAGGCTTGAGTGCAGTGGCATGATCACGGCTCACTGTAGACTTGACTTTCCCAGGCTCAAGTGATCCAGAACCCTCCTCTTAAGTAAACTGACTGGCCAGAATTTTGGCTGCACTAAAGCTGGGACTTGGATCCCTCTTTCAGAAGCCGAAGTGGCCCAAGTTTTCGATGTGCTACCAGGTCCCACTGGGAGAATACTGCTGATGAATACGACCGCTTGATTTTCTAGCCTTGTTTCCTGGGACAAAGAAGGAGGAGGAGGGAAAGGGAGGGGGAGGAGGGGGAGGAAGAAGAGGAAGAGGAGGGTGGTGAAGGTCTAGAGGGGATAGGAAGGGGATGCTTAGAGAGGAGAGAGGAAGGAGGAGGTGTCATGGAGAAAGTGGATGGGGTTCAGGGCAGCTGCAGCAGCAGAAGCTGGGTAGCCACTGGGTGAGGCTGTTGTTGAGAAGATTCAAGAGATGCCTTTGAGCCTCCCTCCAGCCTTGAAAGTGGAAAACTCAAGGACTTGAAAGAGGTAAGCATGTTTCTGGTATGTGCACATGTATGTAGGTGTGCATGCACACATACACACCAGAAACACACACACCACACACTCACACACACCACACACTCACACCACACACTCACACACACCACACACACAGACACACACCACACCACACACACATTCACACACTCTCACATACACACCCACACACATCACACACACTCTAACACTCACACACACACACCACACACATGCACACACCACACACCACATATGCACACACCACACATGCACACACCACACACATCACACTCACACCACACACACCCACACCACACACCCACCACACATACACACATACCACACATTCACACACACGCATCACACACTCATACACACAACACACACACTCACCACATACACTCTCACACACACTACACACACACAACACACACACACACCACACACACAGACACACACCACACACAGACACACACCACACCACACACACATTCACACACTCTCACATACCACACACATGCACACACCACATATGCACACACCACACACATCACACTCACACCACACAAACCCACACCACACATTCACACACACACATCACACACTCACAC
>PVKV010016229.1:0-45824 GCA_004027835.1 Alouatta palliata
TGGATCTCTGGTCTTGTGGGGCCTCGGGGACCTTCTGCAGAAAGCACTTCATCCAGGGTCGGGGGGTGGGGCAGGAGCACATGGCTTCCTTACCTAAGCCACGGTTCAGGTCCAGCCGGGAGGGGCTCCCAGAAGAGGCCTGGTGACAAGAACAGGAGGGGCCCTGGAACCTCAGCAGGTCTGTGGCTCGTGGAGAGGGCCCAGGTTTCCCCATTCTCTGGCCAGAAAGTGCAGAAAGGGACTTCCAGAACCCCACGTGTGCCAGCTCCAGAGCTGTGTTCAGTCCCAGCCTGCCCCTCAGCTGACTCAGTTCTCCCCATCTCCTCTTCTGTGAAATGGGAATAAGAACAAAACCTGCCTTAGAAAGGGGGCTGGGAGGATTAAGCAAATTAAAATAGGGGACACTGCCTGACACTTAGTCAAGCATCTCCAGTGTCAGCCCCTGTTACGATCTTCATTTGCTTTCTTTTTTCTTTCTTTCTTTTTCTTTTTTTTTTTTTTTTTGAGATGGAGTCTAGCTCTATTGCCCAGGCTAGAGTGCAGTGGTGCAATCCCAGCTCACTGAAACCTCCACCTTGTGGGTTCAAGAGATTATCCTGCCTCAGCCTCCTGAGTGGCTGGGATTACAGGTGCTCGCCACCACACTCAACTAATTTTTTTTTTTTTTTGTATCTTTTGTAGAGACGGGGTTTCACCATGTTGGTCAGTCTGGTCTTGAACTCCTGACCTTGTGATCTGCCCACCTCAGCCTCCCAAAATGCTGGGGTTACATCTGTAACAGAATCTGTCTCTGTTGCTCAGGCTGGAGTGTAGTGGCGCCATCTCGACTCACTGCAGCCTGTGCCTTCTGGGTTCAAGTGATTCTCCTGCCTCAACTTTCTGAGTAGCTGAGATTACAGGCACATGCCACCATGCCCAGATAATTTTTTGTATTTTTAGTAAGATGGGGTTTCGCCATGTTGCCCACGCTGGTCTCGCACTCCTGGGCCAAAGAAATCTACTTGGCTTGGCCTCCCAAAGTTCTGGGATTACAAGTATGAGCCACTGCACCCAGCCTAAGATCTTCATTTACTTTCTTATGATGGCTCTGAGTAGTGTCCATGTGCAGGGAACCTGGAGACTCAGTGGGATGATTCATTTATTCAGCTCTTCAGCCAGCGGGGATCAGCCCTAGAGTAGGTGCTGGCTTCTAACAGGAAAAGAGCTGACATTCCACTTTCGGACACATAACATCTTTTGAGGGAGACAGCTGGCAGTCAAATGATCACGGGAAGGGATTATAAAAAAATGTGAGGTGGGCAGGTGGGGTGGTTGAGTGGCTGAGCTGGGGTCTGAGGGCAGTGCAGGAGTTAGCTAGAGAAAGGAGAGGAACAGTGTCCTGGCAGAGGGAACAACCTCTGTGAAGAGCTTGTCCTTTCAGAGGAACAGAAGGAAGCCCTGTATAGCCGGCATGTGGAGAGGAAGGCCGACACAGTTGTTTTCCAACCGTGCTTCCCTCCCTTCCACAGTAAGAGAATGTCTAACTCGGCAAGCCACAGAACACAGAACGCTTTTCCCAGCCTTTTTGATGGCAGATGTGGGTGTGACAGGCTGCATGTCTTGAAGAGGAGAAGCCTTCTTGCAATGGTTGGGTGCAGACACGGGACCAAATCACCATTGTGTGCGTGGACACAACCATTAGCAAGAGAGGAGAATCCTGGTGATTTTAGAGAGCACAGCTGAGACCCTATGTGAGAGAAGTCTCCCCGGCACCAGCTCTCAGTGTGATTCAGGGAATTCCTGGCTATCCAGGCTCCGACCCTCCTCCCCAGTGCCACACAGCTGTCAGTGTGATTCAGGGAATTCCTGGCTATCCAGGCTCCGCCCCAACTCCCCAATGCCACACAACATGCTCTGAAGTTGCTTTATCACTGAATTCAGCCCCGTCTGGCTTCCGTTATGTATGTTGGGCTAATCATCTCGTCTCATAACAACCTTGTAGGTCACAATACGAACTGTGATGTTTTTCTGAAGAGCCATGGGAAGCCCAGGTGAGGTCTGAGGACTAACCAGTCACATGGCCTGTCTGTGACAGCACCAGGGCTCAGAGGTACGTTCATGGCCCTGGTCTTTTCACAGAGTTCTCATCGATATGAGGAGTGGCGGGGTATAGAGAGGCTTGTGGTTTGGAGAAGCTCATGGTTTGGAGGAGCTCGGGGTTTGGAGAAGATCGGGGTTTGAGAAGCTCCGGGTTTGGAGAAGCTCGGGGTTTAGAGAAGCTCCGGGTTTGGAGAAGCTAGTGGGCAGGCTGTAGATGCTCCGCTCACACCTTACCTGTCTTAGGGCCCACCCTGCCTGCTGCTGCCTGTGGGGCTTGGCCTCCAGGGAGCCCAGGTGTGATCCCTCCAGCCCTGGAGCCGGCTCAGCCTGCCAGGTTCCAGCGGGAGATGGGTGCCTTCTGGAGAAAGGTTTCTTGCATGGAGGTATCGAGGGTGCATGGTTTCCCTTCTGTCCTTGGCCTCTGCCTGTCCGGGAGGGAGGTGGCAAGCACACAGCCAGCTTGCTGCGGCCGGAGCAGGAAGCTGATGTGCCCCAGGCGGAGCAGAGAGATCGGAAGACCCGGAGTCCTGAGGTGTTGCTGAGCCTTTGTCGCTGCCCCTAACATGGCCTGTCCTGGGGCATCCGGATGGTGGGTCAGTGCATCTCCTTTGGACCTAAACCAATTTTAGCTGAGATTGCTGCTTCCCCACGCAGTGTCTTCACCAAGGCTGCTGTGGGCATTTCTCCTCTGCACATGTCCTGGATGGGACACCTATTAGGTGTTTTCTCGGGGCCTTAGCGTCTCTGGATGCCCCCTCCTGAGTTCCCTTAGCCTTTGTTTCCCTTGGCCTCCTGCCTGAGACCTACTTTCTCAGGGCTGCTTGGCTGTTTTGAAGCCACCCTGTGCAGGCTCGGTAGACTTTGGAGGAGCTGACCCCATCGTTGTGCTCACGCTGACTAGGGAGGAGCAGGCCCCGCCCCTGTGGTCCTGAGAGCTCCGGCTTTTTTTTTTTGAGACGGAGTGTTGCTCTGTTGCCCAGGCTGTAGTGCAGCGGTGTGATCTCATCTCCCCGCAATCTCCGCCTCCTGTTTTTTTTTTCTGGTTTCCAAAGTTTATTAAAAATGAAAGAATAGAAAAACTTTACATAAAAATTTCAACTTTAGCTTCCATATTGTTGTCCACACACCCAAAAAATCGAAACATATCTTTTTGTCAAACCTGTAGCACGTGACCACAGTGGTAGCCAGGCCTCTGAGTAGCTGGAATTATAGGCACACACCACCACACCTGGCTAATTCTACTTTTTTTTTCCTGGTCTTGAACTCCTGACCTCAAGTGATCCACTTGCCTCAGACTGTCAAAGTGCTGGGATTACAGGCATGAGCCACTGACTGTGCCAGGCCCC
The DNA here is from genome assembly GCA_004027835.1 of Alouatta palliata. Lineage (NCBI taxonomy): Eukaryota > Metazoa > Chordata > Mammalia > Primates > Atelidae > Alouatta > Alouatta palliata. The sequence continues at coordinate 3,426 of PVKV010016229.1, forward strand.
TCCCTGCTTCTGTATTCATGTGAGAGCCCTCTCTTCTGACATCAGAGGCTCCAGGACACCTGTGTCATTGCGGAATGGCCCAGAGCCATGGGGCCTGACCCTCCTTGGCCATGTCTTCAGGGAGGGTAAGTGGAATTAGGAGGGTTCTCAGGAATCCACCTGGTGCTCACAGAGCCATGGGCCGTCACAGCACCCCTCTCTACTGTAGCCTCCTGCCCCTCCAATGCTCTACACTGGGGCCTCACCTGGAATTTCTCTTCTGGAATAATGACCTGGGCCTTTCCCTTCCCCCACTAGGTCTTGCCCAGCAAGCCTGGCTGCCCCAGCTCTTCCCTGAGGCCTCTCCAGATTCTCTTCCCAACTTGTGGGAAAGCAGGATGTTGGGGAGGAACCCGGGCTGGGGTTAGAAAGGCTGCCTGGGTCCATGGGACTGCTGCTTGGCAGGGGTGTGATCTTAGGGAATTACACCCTACCCATGTGTCCCGGCTTCTGTGCTTATACAACAAGCCTCCACACTGTTTTGTACATCTTGGGGTTGCTCAAGGATTCCATGAGAGACTGTCTGGAAGCAGAGCATGCAGGAGGAGTTGGTGGTGAGCCAGACAGGTCCTGTAGGTCAAGGGTGGGACTGGCTGCATCACTGGGGTTGGGGGCAGCCCAGAACATCATGAAGAATCTCATCACGTTGGCAACAGCAGAGGGTTGGACTGAGGGTGGGGTCCTGTGCACACTTGTGAAGCCAGCCCTGCGTGTGCGGAAGAGAGCCCCGGTGGCCGAATCCCTTTAATATTTATGTCCTGGCCCAGGTGAGACTGGAAAGCCGCAGGACTCCTCAAACACCAAGGGGTCAACGGCCAATGATACTCAACCATCGCTCCCAGGAGCCTTTGCCCTTTACTCCAATATCCCGAGAGGGGCAATATTCAGAGACATCATTCCCTCATGGTGGAGGAGGGTGGTGGCTCTGAATGCCTTAGTGTGGGAAAGAAGCATATGGGTTTCACAGACCTCCCTAGACTCCAGACCAAGGACTAGCCTGAGGGTGACAGCCCCCTGCAGCTGGAAACAGCTGATTTCCAGGTTCTGGGTTCCAAAGTGGGCAGCCTCGCCCACCATGGTGATGTCATGTGCCTGGGAGGCCTCAGGACCTCATTGCTCTGGTGGTTTTTATAGGATTGGGTGCCAGGCCATAAAGCTGTCAGGGAAGATGCTGCCCCTTGGCCTCCTTCATGCCAATCCTGGTTGTCCCACGCTGCCAAGGCCTGGGACTTGCTGACCTTGGGCTCTGCAGCGACTGCTTCCACACCCAAGCAGCCTGTGGTGCAGCTGCAGTCCTGTGCACGCTGCTGACTGCAGCTCGACATTTGGTGCCAACGATGCTTCCAGGTTAAGTCTCGTTAGGATAATAAAAGGGATGAGAAAACAGTATTTGAGCTGTATTTTTTCCTGGGGTTTCATGACAGATTGAGGGCTCATAGCTCCAGCACACTGGTTAGTCCCAGCTCCTGTGACCCTGAGGTGGGGTGAGCACACGGACACCCCGCAGGCTTCCTGCGCAGGCCTGGCCTGGCCCCTCAGCCCCTGGCCCCATCTCACTGGCCCTGCTCCCAGCAGTGCCTGTGGGAATGTGGCTTTGTGGAGCCCAGGCTGACGCCCCTGTCCTGAGAGCCCGTTCAGCCTCCTATGTCCTGGAGAGCCTCATTCAAATGGGTTGGCTGTGCAGGCCCTGCTGCCTGAGCTGCAGGGGGCAGAATTGGCCAAGCCCTTCCTCTTGTACCCAGGACAGGAGAGAGCCTGAGATGAGTGTGTGTCTGGGTACTCGGTATCTCATTAGTTTGTCTAGAAGGGTAGTTTCTTTGCTGTCCAAGGGATGCCGCTCTGGAAAGCCAGGCTGGGTTCCTCCTCCATGGAGGAATTCATGATAATAAGAATGCTGATAAAATGGTCATTGTACCCATATTGCTGTCTAGACACTGTCCAAACTCAGCAAATTCATCCAAATAGCAAGGGCCACATGCACCTGTAATAAACATAACAGCACTCCCTCTCTGAGTGCTTGTTGTGTGCCAGACACAGGGCATGGAGCATCTGAGCAAAGGTTCCCAGAAGCTGCAAGGAATAACGGTAACAAAACACATCACACATGCTCTGTGCCTGCTCAGGCCAACGACAGTCTAAATCTTTGTGATGCTTGAGGTGCTGTTGGTGACCCCCCTTTACACTCAAGGAACACAAGGGTCAGGCAGGTGGAGTGACTTGGCCACGGTCACACAGCTGGTGCATATCCGGAGCTAGAACCTCACATGGTCAGCCTTGCTCTGGGGTCCGCTGTCCTCTATCGTGCCCATAACATGTCATGGGTCTTATTATTTGAGGCTGGTGCTCTGATGGGAGAGTGACAGCTTCTCCAAGGGCTTCTGGATCAACTGATGAGGTATTAAAACCCCTGAGTTCAGCCTCTAGATTGAAGCAAAAACAAGCCTAAATTAACAACAACAACAAAAATATCCTCCAGAAAGCCCCTGAGATGGCAGTTACGGGTTTGCATCTGACTACCTAGACAACCATCTGTTCTGTTCGTTTCAACACATTTTCATGGATCTCCTGTCCTGTGCCAGCACTTCCCTTGTTTCAGTGAGACATCGGTGCTCCCAGCTACTAGTCTTTGCCATGCAATTTGGTATTTCTTTGAGCTCAGCCTGGGTTTCATTCCTCTTCATCTTGCCCCAGATCATCAACCCAGCATCTGACCCGGCAGATCCTCCCTGAATGCAAACTCAATATTGGCCCAAAACAAACACAAGCAGCAAAGCCACAGAGTAGGGGCAGCAAGGACCAGACCAGCCCAGGTTCCCCAAAGCCACCTGAGTATGACCTGAGTCTCCAAAGAAGCTGAGCCCAGGGCGTGTGGGTTTGGTTAATCCCAGAGAATTTTCCCACTCCAGGGTCCTCTTTTTATAAAAATTCCTAGAGTGATCCATAACTCAGGATTTTCTCAAGGAAAATAATTGAGGATAGCTGAGTGCACACCCTGAAAAACACACACCCATTACTCATAGTTAGTGGGTTCTGATATCAACTTTCTGCTTCTCCTGCTGAGTATCTGGAAATAGGTTTTAACAAGCACCAGGAGTGGAAGTCCAGGTACCATTATCCTTGCTGTGTGTTCCCTGGTGCTCTCAGCTTCACTGTGAAGTCTTGTTTTAAAATCCTGAAGCCTATCTTAAGTTAGTTCTGTTCTCTTTTCTCTTTTCTTTTTCTTTCTTCCTTTCCTTCCCTCCCTGTTTTTTCCCCTCCCTCCCTCCTTTTCTTCTGTCCTTCCTTCCATGCAGTCTTGCATTGTCACCCAGTTTTGAGTGCAGGTGACAAGATCTTGGCTCACTGCAACCTCCACCTCCTGAGTCCAAGTGATTCTCCTGCCCCAACCTCTGGAGTAGCTGGGGTTACAGGTGTGAGCCACCACGCCCAGCTAATCTTGGTAGTTTTAGGAGAGCCAAAGTTTCACCATGTTGGCCAGGCTGGTCTTGAACTCCTGACCTCAGGTGATCCGCCCGCCTTGGCCTCCCAAAATTCTGGGATTATAGATGTGAGCCACCATGCCCAGCTCCTTTGCATTTTTTTAATGAGCCTCTCAAAGCAGTAACCTGAGGAATATGATGTTATGAGTGGATTCTGTGGAAAGCTTGATTTTCCTCTCACATGCTCTATGCGGTGCTGGCGTTCAGCTCTCCTGGGTAAGGAAAGAGGATGCTTGGTGGTCTGTGTGCTGGTTCCCTGTAGGGTCTGCATTGTGTCTATAGGATCTAAATTATTTTGTTTTTCTTGGGAGTTAGAGAAGAGTTTTAAACTCTTCTTGGTGGAAATAGTTACTCCTGCTTGAAGTTCAAGCTATAAATGGGCCCACCCATGGCACAGGACCTTCCCTTTGTGACACCGCTCGGTATCTCCCCAGTAACACAACCTACTGGGCCTGGTCTGATTTCTGATTATTCCCTTATAATGCTCCTGGATTGACGAAATCCGTGGACCACCCTCATTTGACCTGATTGTCCTCACTGACATTGCAGCCTCAGAGAAAAACAAGACATTACATAAAAATGACAAGAATTCTTGATTTTGGAATCACTGAGGAGTTCATACGGTAAAATCCATCTATAAAGTTCCTTGTTCTGTTGAGAAATGTTAAGTTTATGAATGTTGATGAATGCTGAGTGTATGATAGAATATATTGTTTACTAGGAAGAACGATGGCGAGGAAAACCTAGCCTCGCCCCTGCCCCCGCCTTGCTCAAGTAGGAAACTACTTGGGGCATTCCAACGTGGCAGGACAATGTGTAAATATCGTACACCGGTTAAAACACTTCTTTGAGATAGCTGACCCTGCCCCCGTGGCTCCCTCGTGGAGAATACTTTTTAGGTTGTTTGTGATCAGTGGTAAGCAGGCACCGGCTGCCTACTTGGCGTGTTTTGTGTTATGAGAAAATACTGAACACCTGTTTGTTAATAATGATCACCTGTTCAGAGAGAAGAAATGCATGGGTCAGAGTACTCAGCCAAAGTATTCCAAAGTAGCAGGACAATGTGTGAATATCACACACGGGTTACAGCACTTCTTTGAGATAGCTGACCCTACCCCCGTGGCTTCCTCATGGAGAATACCTTTTAGCTTGTTTGTAATCAGTGGTAAGTGGGCACCAGCTGCCTACTTGGTATATTTTTGTGTTATAAGAAGATACAGAACACCTGTTTATTAATAATAATCACCTGTTCAGAGAATAAATTCATGGATCAGCCTGCTCCGGGCTTTCAGCCTGGAATGCTGTCAGCCCCTGAGGCTTTCAGTTCGGAAGGCTGCTGGGCCCCCCGAATAGACTCCCTTTGCTGTTCTATCTGGGTATCTGCCTTTTACTGCCTTCAGCGCTGCCTGGGTGGTGGTCTCTCCGGCCAAGCTGGTACTCGGTATTGTTCTCTAATTTCGCCACTCTGGGTTAAAACATGTGTCCCCTGTCCTCTGTGGATACAGACGTAGCTCAGGAGGGGCTATCAGGAGGTCTAGACTGAAGCTCCTCCTCCACCTATGGGTGGGGTGTGACCATACGCAGGTTCTCACAAAGCCTTATTTCACACCATGCCCTGGCATTCCCAGTTCACCCTACAGAGCCCTGCACCAGGATCTGGTATCATGATTTCCACGTCCCGATGAGGTGTGTGCCTCTCTAAATATAGAACCAAGAGGAATATCATACTTTCTCAGTGCCTGGAAACACATTTCACTTCCCTCCCATCTGTGTGTTTCTCTAATAAGAATGCATTTTGTCACTGATGAGCACATATAGGCTGGCATCACTTTGCTCCTTAAAAACTCTTAGCCCGTTGATGGCGAATCACAGTCGATGTTGCCTTAGGAAAGAACAAATAGGTTAATCATGAGGAAGGCTGCTCGGTGATGGCCCCTCTGTGCCACTTGGTTTTACGTCTGTTTTCTCACTCAGTCTTCATCAGCAACCTGTGAGGAAGACTCAGTGAAGCAGGCGCTGTTGTTTCCATTTTACAGGTGAAGAAGCAAAGAATCGGAGAGAAGAAGTCACATCTCCCAACTCACACAGCTGGTAAGTGTTCGATTTTGATCTTGAACTTAGATCTAACTGTAGTCTGAACCGAACTCTTGTTCATAAAATGTAGCGGTACATGATCAGACATTTTCCATGGGCACTCTACTAACCTGTCTGATTTGCTATAATCGTGTGTGAGGCTGCCATAAAGTCTCATCGACTGGGAGGCTCCGGCAGCAGAAATGCCTTTCCTCCCAGCACTGTCCAGAGGCTGGAAGTCTGAGGTCAAGATGCCAGCGGGGTTGGCTCCTGCAATGCCTTGGCTTGCAGATGGCCGTCTTCTCCATGTGTCCTCACAAGGTCTTTCCATGTCTGTGCCCTCCTAATCTCCTCTTAGGAGGACACACCGGTTCTATTGAATTGGGGACCACCCTGATGAACTGTTTTACTTTAATCGCATCTTTAAAGGCCCTGTCTCCAAAGACAGTTGGACAAAACGTGCCTCAAGTTCTCGAGTCCCTAAGAGGGACTGGGGGTTGAGGTGCAACACAGGAGCCTTGAAGGACACAGTTTAGCCCCTGGTCGCGCTCTCTTTCTTCTTCCTCAGTGCAGTGGTCACTTCTGTCTTATTTTATGGATCTATCTCTCATCCTCTGTTTTAGCAAGATGGTGTTTTCCATGTTAGAAGTAATCCATTATTGGCAAGAAAACAATTTCTGTGCTGAACAAATGGAACCTTTTAATTTGCATGTCTCAAGAGCTGGCTAAGTAACCACATTGATGATGTTCTTTCCCTGCTCTGTGTTAGGCCAGAGGTGTCCGAAAATGGACACAGGGTGTTTCCCTCGTGGTGACTGTTCTAACACATATTTCTTCCCTGCACGTACAAGAACACGTGTGCACACGTGCACACACACACACACACACACACCCCAGTATCTCCCAAAATGTGTCCTAGGAAGCACATCCTATGAGAGGAATTAATATGTGTCTCATAGAGGGAAAAGTTTTTTTTTTAATTAAATATAGTTGAGAATATTACACTAAAACAGGTGGATGAGAATTCCCTGCCACAGGATCTCCTGGAGTCTTTAACGTGATGATGTGATGTGTGAATCTCTGAGGTCTTAGAGCACAGCAGGAGTCAGCAAACTCTGTCTCTAAAGGGCCAGCTAGTAAAGCTTTGGACTTTGTGGGTCATGCCGTCACACTGACGCACTCCGCTGTTGCGGCAGGAGGTCTGTTGGGAAATGGGCATGGCTGCGTTCCAGCAAAACTTTATGAAAAGATGTGAAGGGTCCAATATGGCCCTGGGACATGGTTGGCCAGCTCTGTGTTAGAGTACCTTGTGCTTTCCAAGCTTATTGGACCATGGAATTCTTTCCCAAGGGTTGCTGATGTTCCACAGGACACTTTACTCAGCCAGGGTCTGTAATCACAGCACTGGGGCATCTTCCCACTGTCCCATGTCCATTGTCCTGTTCCTCCCAATGCCATAGCATGAGGGGACGCTCTTTGAGTAGGCACATCTGAGGACTTGAATAGATCATCCAGACTCCTATTATGAATTTCTACTAAATGATCCACACACACTGGGCTGGGAAAATTGCCCAGATAGGGCTGGCATTTGCGATTTTTTCAGTACTTCTTGGGATCAGCAGAACTTGAGGCACATTTTCTCATGGTACTTAGTGACTCTAGAGAGACTGTGTATTATCATGAGCCTCTGCCTCCCAGGTTCAAGCAATTCTCCTGCCTCAGCCTCCTAAGTAGCTGGGATTACAGGCGTGTACCACCATACCCAGCTAATTTTTGTATTTTTAATAGAGACAGCATATCACTATGTTGGCCAGGCTGGTCTTGAACTCCTGAGCTTAGGTGATCCGCCTGCCTCAGCCTCCCAAAGTGCTGGGATAACAGGTGTGAGCCACCACTCCAGGCCTCAAATTAGTCATTTTTGTGCTGTCCCTCCAGCCTGTGTGTGTGTATTTGAGGAGGGCAAAGGGGGAGAAAGGGTTAACGTGGGAAGGAGTTGTGAGTCAGGCCTCGCATTGTCAGCTACTGTCACATATATTTTAGAAGTGTTTGTCTTTAAGCTGATGTCTTTGAATTCATTTTGGACAGAGTTTTGGGAAAGGGGGAACTGTTTGTATTAAGGCAGACGTGGATATAGTCTTTCAAGGTGCTAAATTTGTGCTGACTTGGTCCAAAACACAACCACATCTGGTTATGTCTAATGTCGACTACTCCAAAAATGTTCTAAATTCCAGACAACCTCTTGGGCTTAGAAATAAAAGTCATTAATCCTGCATTTGAATTTAATATTTGAAATTTTATCCTAATCTTTTTTTTTTCTTCCACATGAATTAACTTTTGAAAAGTTGGAAAGAAACATGTGAAATGTTTTTATTTTATAATTATTTTTTTAAATGGTACAATCTTAACAAAAGGGTATAAAATTAAACTAGGTTTGACCTTTTGAGTTTAGCAGATTTTCCACCTGGTCGGAGCAGGAAATGGGTTTCTCGGTAGGAAGGCAGCTTCTTCCCCCACTTCTGGAAGGATACTGTGTGCATTCTGAGGGTGGTGTGCTTCTTGGCCAAGCCATGATGTGAGTTCCTTCTTGACGGTTAGTAGATAAGTGGTGAGGTTGTGCATCTGGGTAGATGACCCAATTCAGAGAGCAGTTCCAGGCAGTCCCAGTTCAGTCTCATCAGAAGTATTTAAGCTCTACTCTCCCCACCAAAAAATGCACATAATTCTGCAGAAATCTCACACATGGGTGGATGGGGCCAGCTTGAGTTTCATCCACTCAGGGGCCAACTTCTTTCTGGCATGAGGGGTGCAAGCTTGGGGCTCAGACACAGCCACCTGTGGATTTCAATTGATTTCAAAGGGAGAATCTGGGAAAGGAAAGGAGGGGTCTGGTAGCCTGCTGGTTGGGGGACAGGAGTGAGGAAGTCCATGTGGAAAGGAGGGGGATGACCCCTTGGAGCAATAGGGGATTTGGAATGTCACAGCTCTTAGAGTCAGGGATTTGGGGAATATGACTTCTGCACAGATGGAGGTGGGGGCTTTCTCCATGAGAGTCATCACCGCCTGCTCATAATGGCATCTGCCGCTTCTGACAGCCTGCATTTGAATCTCGGCCATGTTTTATTGAGTGAGAGACTGCAGAGAAGCCACTTAACCTCTCTGAGCTTTGGTCTCCTCTTGTGTAAAATGGGAATAAAGTAGCACCTTCCCCTTCCCCGACAGGCTGCTGGGGGGCTCACACGGATGACACATTTACTGTTGGCCTCAGAGCTGGCACCCAGTGACAGGATTAAAAAGTCACTCCCTTATGTAACTTGAGATTATTTTTACTCTTGAATTTATCATGTTTGCCAAGGCAAAGAAGAGGGCCCGCCCCACCCTTTTACCACCCCCTGCCTGCCTTTTTGTGACTTGTTTTTCCTTTCAAGGGTGGTCTCTGTTCACTCGGCTCTGATGTCACTGCCTAAAAATGTCGGGTCCTGGCTTGGGGGGCGGAAGGGGCACGCAGCTCGATCTTTCCCTGGCCAGCCCTGTGCCCCACCAGGGGCCGCCCTGGCATGGGCTCAGGAGTTCCACGGCTCTTTCCCAGAGGGATTTATGATTCCCTTGGCCAGGACTGGATTGCTCACTCCAGAAATAAGGCAAAGCCGTGGAAAGCTGAGGCCATAGCCCGCACTTTTTTTCTTACCTTATTTGATTCATGAAGTGACAGAAGAGTCAGGTGCAGGGAAAGTGTCTGGACCAAGCTGGGCTCCGATGTGAGGTTGTCCTCCAACTGCTGTGGAGCTGGGGCCCATCCCTTGACCTCGCTGGGCCTCAGTTTCCTCACCTGGGAGAGAGGGATTTGCACCAGCAGACATGAAAGGGGTCCTCTGCACCACTGATTCTATTTTAGGCAGGTGAAGCAAGTGTTTCCAAAGGGTGGGACTGAAGAGGTCTTAGGTGACACTAATTATTTTGAACTTTCACTTAAATAATTCTGCAGGACTGGAAGTGAAGTAGGGCAGGTAAGATGCTTGCCTTGGGTGCAAAATTTAAGAAGACATCAAAAACTCCCACTGGGTGTCGGGTGGGGTAGCCAGGAAGGGGAGGGACCAAGGAAGCCTGCGCGAAGGGTGCAGCCTGGGAGGCAGCTGGGGCTCATCTTTCTGGGGGTCTTTGGGGCTATACTGAAACACCTCAGTGCTGTGCTCTGGAGGGCGAGAAAGTTGGGCCACTTGCTTTTGGGGAAGGCAAAGGAGGCTGCCTTTGGGGGCATTAGCTCCCGATTCACACCTGTCCCAGGTGTGGCCCTTGAGGGAGCCTCAGCAGAGCCTGGTGAGCAAGGGTGGAGGGCCCAGGCCCCTTGGGGAAGCACTGTGGTATCTGCTTGAGGGCAGTGGGTGGCCGGTGTGGCTGGAGCAGGGTGAGCAGTAGAGGGTGAGAGGGGAGAGGTGATCGGGGGCCTGGAACCTTGACCTCTTGGTGCTTCCTCTTAGTGGCTGAGCTGGAGTCCCCAGAGGTGTTGAGCAGGTCTGTGTGATGCCGATGGATGGGTTTTTTTCCATGAGGAGCCACGGGCAGTGATCAGGATGGAGGGGAGGGGTGTGGAAGGGCCACTGCATGGATACAGAGGCCAGTATGAGGCCCCGCCTCCCTGCTAGCCACAGATGAACTCCCAGCCCCATAGTCAGCCTTGTTTTGCAGCTGTCAGCTGGGTCCTCTGCAGGGGCGGCCTTCTCTGCCTGTGGCTTGACAGGAGAGAAATGAAACATCTGTGGACAGAGATGCTGAGGAGGCTGGTAGTGCCAGGGTTCTTAGCTGGGGTTCTGGAGGACAAACAGCAGTGAGGGCAGAACTGCCATTCGGCATCCAGACCTTCTTGCAATTCTGTTCTCTGCAGGCCCCTCAATCCCAGCTGAGGCACTGGATTTTGGGCTGATGTCTTCTCTCTGCTAAAGGATGTGGAAACCCACCCTTCCCTAGGGAAGCTCTGCTTTAGGAAGTGGACTTTGGCTCTTGATTTTCTGAGGGATTCTCTACTTGCCACTTAAAGGGTGACCACGGCCCGGATGTGATGTTCCTTCTGGATGGTCTCTCCCACCGCAGGCCCACTGTACGCTCCCAGACCTGGGAGGCGCGGCTTCTCCAGACCCCAGGAACCCACACAGCTCCTTTCCTGTTTAAGCTATCCAAATTCCAAGGACTGTCTTTTCTGGGTGCTTCATGACGCCTTCATCTTCCTTGAGCTCTGGTTTATCTTAGAATCTCCACCACTTAGAGTGCTTCAGTGTGGCTGGTCTCAAATAGGAGACGTTGTTTATAACTGTAGTGAGCTTCTTTTATGAAGGGCTTCATTTTTTAGGTTTCCTTCCTTGGGTGAGTCCACTCTTTATTCCACAGTGATCTGTGTGGCTCTGGGAAGGCTTGTCCTGCTCCTGGGGCCATGGACAGCGTGTGTCCCAGGTCTAGATGCTCAGAGTTTCTGCCTCCATGGTAACAAGTCCCCAGGCAGATGTGGGACCATCCAGGCCCACCTGTTCTCCCCAGTCTTGCCCCAAGGCCATAGGGAAAGCTGTGCTCCCTTTTCTGGGACCCCCAACTTTTGTGGTCCATGAAGACCTGTGCTTCCAAGGTTCGTTTTGACTTGAGAACAAAATCAGGACAGCTGGAGTGGAGAGATGGAGAAAGAGGCAGATTGTGCATGGTTTCCATTAGATTCCTGGACCCAAGGGTGCCTAAGGGCAGACCCACTCCTATAGATTTTCCAGTTGTGGGAGCCAACCATGACCTTTTTGGTGAAGCTGGTTTGAGATGGGGTTCTGGCACTTGCAGCTAGGAGTTCCAACGAATTCTCCGTTTCACACGATAAAACAAGAACAAGGGATTATTCTGGGGAAGGCTACTGGGAGCTGGTAGATTCAAAGGAAGAGCTAACCCTTCTGCCTCCTGGGAGGGGGCCTGAACAGCATCAGGCCTCGTGAACTTGAGTCCAGGGACTGCAGAGGTAGGGCCATCCCTATGCTGGCTCCACAGATTCCCACGCCCATGCTGACTTCCGGGAAGAAGTAATCTGGTGGTCCCAGCATGGACCCTAAGCCCGACCTGCAGCTGCGAGCTGGGGTCAGCACTTCAGGGCCCTCCTGCAATGGAGGAGCCGTCACTGCCCCTTGGGGAAGAGGGTGTCGGGGTGAGGGATGCAAGGAGATGTCCATCCCGCGGCTGGGGAACAGCAGCAGACGACACACGGGAGCCCTTTTCTCTCCGGTTGGCTGAGGTTACCTGGGAGGGCTTTTGCTCAACGGCTTGGCAGATAGCGTCTGTGTGTGTGTGGAACATGGAGTGTGGATTCCCTGTAGGGCCCTCTCCTGAGTGTGGGCATGTCCTTCTGCCTCAGGCTTGTCCCACCAGGCACACGAGACCATAGTGCTGCCACGTCTCAGAGCTCCTGGGATGATGGAGTGAGTCCAGGTCTCAGCAGGTATGCTGCAAATGATATTTAAGTCCATTTATGACAAGGACCAATTTCCATCTAGTCAATGGCCATGCTACTTATAAACATCTCTTTTCTTCTACTCACCATAGCAGCAGGGTTGCACTGGATACGGTGAACTTGCTGCATGAAAATGTCCTGCTAAGTCATGGAATCCCACCTTGAACAAGGGCACCTCGGTTTTTAATGTCCAGGCTCCCTTTTGAGGAGCATGAATGCCTCAGTCTCTGATGTCTGGGTTATTACTACTGCTCCCAACTAGTAAAGATTTGGACACATTTCTAGCACTTTAAATGTCTAAATTGTGTGTGCTCTCTCTGGAATAAGCTACATCCTGAATATAAAAAAGGTCCCCATGCTTAGGTCTGAGGCCATTTATAGCAATTCCTGTTTCCACTGTGGAGCTCAGTTTTGCTGATATGGAGGGAAAATTTCAAGCCCTCTGGTGTATAAATTTAGTTAACATTTTATTGCTTGTGACTTTTTTATCACACGACTTTTGTTTCTCATTAGGTTAGTGAATGAGATTTACTAATAAGCCAAGTAAAATCTATTAGTGCAGGGGCCTTTTCCTGCAGAATTAATTCTCCTGAAAACCCACAGATGTTAGGAGCTCAAGCTGAGTAACACAAGTGTGTCCCTCACAGCTTGGAAGTGCTGAACCGGCACACACTCAGTTTGCAGTTAGCACAAAAGCTGGTATAATTGTCGTAGATTTGTTTCCTGAAAATCAATATTAGATGCCTCTTTTGTAAAGTGTCTGTTCATATCCTTCGCCCACTTTTAAATGGGCTTGTTGGTGGGAGTGTAAATTAGTTCAACCATTGTGGAAAACAGTGTGGCGATTCCTCAAGGACCTAGAAATAGAAATTCCATTTGATCCAGCAATCCCATTACTGGGTATATATCCAAAGGACTATAAATCGTTCTACTATAAGGACACATGCACACGAATGTTCATTGCAGCACAGTTTACAATAGCAAAGACCTGGAACCAACCCAAATGCCCATCAATGATAGACTGGACAGGGAAAATGTGGCACATATACACAATGGAATATTATGCAGCCATCAAAAACGATGAGTTCGTGTCCTTTGTAGGGACATGGATGAACCTGGAAACCATCATTCTCAGCAAACTGACACAAGAACAGAAAATCAAACACCGCATATTCTCACTCATAGGTGGGTGTTGAACAATGTGAACACATGGACACAGGGAGGGGAGCATCTCACACTGGGGTCTTTCGGGGGGAAAAAGGGGAGGGACAGCTGGGGGGTGGGGAGTTGGGGAGGGATAGCATGGGGAGAAATGCCAGATATAGGTGAAGGGGAGGAAGGCAGCAAATCACACTGCCATGTCTGTACCTATACAACAATCTTGCATGTTCTTCACATGTACCCCCAAACCTAAAATGCAAAAAAAATATATATTAAAAAAAAAAAAGATGCCTCAAGGATCAAAACCAAAAACAGACATGAAAGACAATGGAATTGCCCTGGCAATAAAATGCCTTAAGTACAACTTTGCAGTTCAAGCTTGACAGGCGACCATTGTGAAATGAGATTTTGAGATTAATTTAGAGTTTTTATTTCCTTTTTGGTTATTGAAAAGTTCTGTTTACAAGGCATGAGAAGAGTTAATTTGCCTCAATCAAATATTAGCATATTGTTTAGACCTGTACAGGTTTTTTTTCCCACACACCTGAGTATCTGTTGGGAATGCTGTTATTATTGTGTATTTCCAGAATTTGTGTTTTTCCTGCTTACTAAAAAGAGTTCTGATTTTTTTTTTCTTTCTGGATTCTTTCCTTTTCACTCTGTTTTGATGTTAACAGCCATTGATGCTTGACATTTTTCCATTAATGATTTCCAGTAGCTGGAAGCTGCAGGATTGCGATATTCTAATTCTCTCATTGAGTTTTCATCTTATTAGTGGAAGTAAGTTTACACAGAGATGTACTCCTTCTGGGATCACCCAGGCGGAGTCCGCTACACACCCAGGGCAGATGGCAGAGCCCACTGCTCAACCTAGACTACCGACCTGGGCAGCATGTGACTGCTCTGAATACTGCAGGCAACTGTAACACAGTAGAAAGGATTTGTGCATTCAAACAGTTTTAAACATGGAAAGGGTACCATAAAAATAGAATACAAAAGATCAAAATGACATGCCTTTAAAGGGCACTTATCCATGAATGGAGCTCCACGGACTGGAAGGTGCTCTGGGGGGAGTCAGTGAGTGGTGAGTGAGTGTGAAGACCTGGGATATTACTGCACACTACTACTACATTGTGCTTGTAGTAAATTTGTATCATAAACTCAATAATTTTTTATTCTCCTCCCTCTTTTGTTTTAAATGTGATTTTCCTCCACTTTCAGGAAATTACCTATGGTAGTTGTTCAAAGTCAGGGAGCTCCTTTGTTTGCTTCTCTGTTTGTTCTTTTATAGTATTAACCCTTTGGTAGCTGGTGTGCGGATATTTCCTGGTTCCTTCCTCCTCCCTCCCTGTTATCTGGTCCCTCTCTTCCTTTGTTTCTGTCATCCCTCTTGTCTCAGTGTTGAATCTGCTTTTAGCAGGAGCCCTGCCCTGGAAAAAAGCCTAGGCCATTCAGTTTGGAGAATCTCTGGAGGTCAGCGTGCCCCAGCCTGGATTTCTTGACATCACCTGCTGTTAGTTAGAAACTCCTCTCTGCTTCTGCCACTGTTCTGTGGTTTGTCACATTTGCCTCTGAGCATCTGTGGTCTACTTTGGGGTTCCCTGGTCTCCAGCCTGCCAAGGCCCTGAACATCCCTAGCTGTGCCCTACATAGATGCTGGTGACACACAGGTACTTGTATTTGATATCAGCTGCCACCTGCTTGTATTTGGAGTTTGAGGACAGCTTCTTGTCTGATTTGCTGTAGAGGTTGTCTAAGGGTGTAGTTTTGCCTCTCATTGTTCTGTCTGTTTTTTATATGGAGATTTGGGAAGATTCAAATCTGTGCTGTTGCGTCCCCATCCCCTGAAATGAAACTTGACAGGTGCAGTGAAACGCCTCAGGAGACAGCCAACTTGCCATCACCAGGAGTCTCCCAATTTTGGTTAAGTGCAGAAAGAAACACTGGGAAAAAACCCACAGGCTTTGGAGTCAGCTGGACCTGGGATGCAGCCCTCCCCTCTCCACCGTCACTTCCGTCCACTTTGGATCTGATGCATTTCCCTTGTCTGAGTCTTGGTGCCGTCATCTCTAAAACAGGGGAAACAGCACCAACCACATGGGGCAAGTGAGATGAGGACATGTGAGGCTTCCCAGGGCGTTGGCCTGGGGCTTGGTGTGTGTGGGAGAGAAGTTTCTTCCCCGTGACCCTGGGGATTGAAGAAAGGGATCAGGAGGTAGCCATCAGTGTCATTTCTTTTGGGATCTTGTGGGCCAGCCTGATCATACAGGCATCCCAGACTAAAGTGAGAGTTGACATTCCTGGTTCTAGTGTTTGTCACATCTTCCTGCTTTACACCAAGAAAGTCATCTTTGTCCAGGTGTGAGTGTTTGTCTTACATTGTATGAAACACAACATCTGATCATTACATGGCGCATCCCTTACTGTGGGAATATCATGGTGCCCTCAGGGACAGCTGACATGCAGGGACTTCTGGCTCTCAGTTAAATGTCTCCTGACTGCTATATGCATGTCTTTATTTTTTCGCCATTGCCTTTAGCATTTATACACACACACACACACACATATAATATATATACATATTTATGTGTGTGTATATATAAAACAATATAACATATAACTATAAATATATAAAACACCTACATGCACACTCATTAATGAATCTACTATGTATGACTTTCCTTTTCTCTATTCCTTTCTAGTGTGATCATTCTAATGTGTCTGGACAAAATTACCAAGTTTGTTGGAATTGTGTTTAAACAAAAAGTAAATACAGAATGCGTGCCGGAGGCATCGATAAAGCTCATGTGTTTTGCTATGTGTGTTTCGTGTTTGGACACTCAAAGACCTTCCACGCCTCCTTCTTAAATGAGTTTTGGATCATGTAGACACCTGGAGAGTGGACAGTGAATAAATCCGATGTCTGGACAGCACATGTGGGCAGTGAAACAGGACTCAGTGCAGAGATGAAAACGGCATCTCAGAATCACAACAACAATTAGAGAATAGTTTACAGCCAAAGAAAAGAACTCCTTTTCTTAGGGGAGATCTGAGGCTGTCAGTCTATGACACAGATTCTCAACCATTCCATTGGCTGCACGGTTTTTTCTTTTTTTTGAGACAGAGTGTCTGTTGCCCAGGCTGGAAGGCAGTGGCTCAATCTCAGCTCACTGCAACCTCTGCCCCCCTGGTTCAAGCAATTCTCCCTGCCCCACCGCCTGAGTAGCTGGAACTACTGGCTCGTGCCACCACACCTGGCGAAGTTTTGTATTTTTAGTAGAGATAAGGTTTTGCCATGTTGGCCAGGCTGGTCTTGAACTCCTGACCTCCAGTAACCTGCTTGCCTCAGCCCCCCAAAGTGCTGGGATTACCGGTGTGAGCCATCATGCCTGCCTGGCTGCAGTTCTGATTTCCTGGTTGGGGGAGCCACTTGGCCTGTATTTGCTCGACAACTGGTTGGTATCCCTCTTCACTTGTGCTTGTTTGGCCGAGTGGCAAGGAAAGGAGTTTGGGGCAGGGCAGGAGAGGCAAGTGCAGAGGCATCTTCCCGCCGTCACCACCCTGCAAGCATGTGGGAAAGGAGCTGCCGGCAAGGGGAAGGAATGAGCTCCCCTGCTCCTCTCCTAGGCTGTTAGGACGTGTACAAACACTTTTTTTCTTTCTTTCTTTCTTTTTTTTTTTTTTAAGAGTTTTTCTCTTGTTGCCCAGGCCAGAGGGTAACGGTGTGATCTTGACTCACCACAACCTCTGCCTCCCGGGTTCAAGCAATTCTCCTGCCTCAGCCTCCCAAGTAGCTGGGATTACAGGCATGTGCCACCATGCCTGGCTAATTTTTATATTTTTAGTAGAGATAGTGTTTCACCATGTTCGTCAGGCTGGTCTTGAACTCCTGACCTCATGATCCATCCAACTTGGCCTCCCAAAGTGCTGGGATTACAAGGGTGAGCCACCGCGCCTGGCCCACAGACACTTCTTGTACCAGCTCTAGATCTTCATTCTGGTGTGCCGGGCAGGTGAACACAAGGTAAACTCAGGGACTTCTGTCTCTAGCATGGTGGAGTCAACATGAGTGTAAACCCACAGGCAATCCTGGAGCCTGTTTTCACTTCTGTAAAATGGAAATAAGGCCCATCTGCTAACATTGTTTGGGTGAAATGTGGTAATGTCCATAAGTTTTAACAAAATGCCTAGCATATAGTCAGATCCATAAATAATTTTTTTTTGGTCATTATTGAGACAGAAAACTTAGCCACCTTCAAGCATTATTATTTGTTCAATTGTTTTATTATCTTTCTCTCCTACCAAGCTGTCAGTTCCATGGGGCCCACATAAATTGTGTCTGAAGATGTGACAGCTGCTTTCCCACCTGGGGTAGACAGAGTAACAGTCCCCTAAAGAGTCCATATCCTAATCCCTGGAACCTAATGTGCTACCTTACATGACAAAAAAGACTTTGCAAGGTATGACTGAGTGAAAGAGCTTGACACAGGAGATTACCTTGGATTGTTCAGGTGGGCCCATCTATAAATAATCCAGGCAGCGTTCAGTCTCTGGTGGAGGAAGAGAGATGAGGGTGTAATGAGAGCTTTATCTCAGTCTGGGAGTTAGGCAAGGCAGCCCCAAGAGATTCGGGTTCAAGGTGAGACTCAGAGGATGGTGGAGTTGGCCCAGGAGAGGAGGCTCAGAAGAGGGCTCCAGGCAGGAGTAGGATCCACAAGCCAGCTGAATTCTCAGCAGCAGATGAGGGAGTCTAGGTTTTGCAAAGGCAGAATCCACCCGAAGGGTGGTCTGGGTACCCCTGTCACACAAATGAGAAAACAGCAGCTCAGAAAGATCTGGAACCTTTATACATGAGAAGCAGGAGAGGGCGTTGGGCTAGATTGAGTAGACATCTTACTCTCTCTTTCAAGAGCATCTGTGTGAGATTATTTCCTGTTTTCCTGGGCGTCCTCGAGGTCAGGCTGGTGACTCACAGCTTCTTATTAGGTTGGTTCAAAAGTCAGTGCGGCTAATGGCAAAAACCGCAATGACTTTTGCACCACCTGAAAGGCTGATGAAAAAATCTCGCTCACGGGCAAAGGCAGAACCCTCTCCAAAGCCCAATTCCAGCTTTGTGCACCTAGAGCTTTGGGAAAAAAAGCTCTGGGGGTTTGCATTAGCCACACGCGTCTTTTTCTTGGGAGCAGGATCCAGAAACACTGAGGTCCAGCCTCTGCATGCCATCACCTCTGGATCCACAGAATCTGGCAGAGGACAAGCTGGACGTGCCCAGGATAAAGGGATGGGGGCCTGGGCTTTACAAGCTGGCATGAGCCGAGCAGATACTCGTCTCCTGCAGCTGGAACTCTGAGCTCTGTCACTGGCCCCAGAAGAGGAAATATTCCTTCAAGTGCTCCAGCCATGCAAGAAATGTGTCCGTCTGTGTTTTCCTTGCAGTTACCGAAACCCTCCGGCTCATGTTTAACATCGGTTCCAGCTTGACTTTTGTGAAAATGTTGAAACCTAATTTTTTCGTTGAGCGATTTTCAGTTTGAGGCCAGCATCAAATTAGAAGCCTCCCCACTGGCAGGGGTTGGCAGTCAGGCAAGCGAGAGCCTCACACATGCTTGGGATATTCAATACACTTTGTACGGCTCGGCACAAGAAACCCAGTCAGAAAATCCTGATTTATGGTGGTGCTCAGGCTTCCTGTTACTCTAAACCATGAACGTTTGGAGCCGCACCCTGCGTTTCTGGCCAGTGCAGCTGCCTCCACCACCTTCCCTCCTATCGCCAGCCTCACCACTTATATAATCATGTCAGGAATGGAGTAATTGACTTTCCAGGGCTTTGAATTGTCCCAAACTTCAGTCTGCCTCTTTTTTTTTTTTTTTTTTTCTATTGAGGTGAAATTCACATAACATAGAATTAACCATTTCAAAGTGAACAACTCACTGGCATTTAGTAAGTTCACAGTGTGTGCCACCACATCTATCTAGTCCCCAGGCATTTTCCCCCTAAAAAGAAATTCTGTTCCCATTAGGCAGCTACTCCCCATCCCTCTTCCCCCTGCTCCTGGCAACTATTAGTCTCTTCTCTGTCCCTGTAGAATTTGTCTATACTGAGCATTTCATAAAGCAGCATCATAACATGCAGCCTTTTGTGACTGGCATCTTTAGCATATTTTCGGGGTTCATCCATGTTGTAGCATGAATCAGTAGATGATTCTTTTTCATGGCTGTATGGTATTCCACTGCATAGATAGACTACAGTTTGCTTATTCAGTCATCCATTAGTGGACATTTGAGCTGTTTCTACCTTTTTGGTTATTATGAATAATGCCACTATGAATATTCATCTACACATTTTTGCTTGAGTCCCTGTTTTTATTTCTCTCAGGTATTTACAGGAATTGCTGACTTGTGTGCTAAATCTGTTTAACTTTTTGAGGTTGGAGAGACTTCCCTGGAGGAGGTGCTGTCCATGTGAAGACCCTAAGGAACAATAGGAACTCACCTGTGCATTGTGGCTAGGTGGTGAAGCGGAGTGAAGGTGACCAAAACCAGTCCCTGGAGGCCTGCCGTTGAGCTTCAGCCCTGACCTTCGGCCTGAGGCTATGCCCTGCAGTGCTGAGGGCCTAAGGGGTCTGGACTGTAGGCTGGGCCCTCCTTAGGCAACCCTCAGGTGGAGGAAAAGGTGTCAGTATGCCTCAGGAAAGAGGCCTTTGTGCCTGGTGGGGCCTGGGTGAGGCACCCACCCCCCGCCACTATGCTCATCCAAACAGGCCAGGGTTCTGATCCAGCCATGCCCAGCCCCACGTTGGAGCACACTTTAGAGATGGCTGCACGGAGTTCCAATTCTGATTCTGTAATTTCCTTAGCTGTGTGGCTCCAGCCCAGTCTCTCTACCACTCTGACCCTCAGTGTCATCATCTAGATAATAAACAGAATTGTGTCAATAGGGAGAGCTGACAAGTGCTGTCTGTCCTGAGCACTCACTGTTTCATGGAGAAGACCTCGTTTAATTCCCACAGCTCTGTCTCTGAGACAGGTGCTATTGTCCCCATCTCACAGATGAGGAAACTGAGGTACAGAGAGGTTGACAGTCGCCTGGGGTCACATCCTTAGTAAATGGCAGAGCTGGGCTTTGAGGCAGGTGGTGAGAACACAGGCCCTTCCCTCATCAGTGTACAGCCCTATTATTGCTGTTACGTGGTATCATACTATCAAATGAAGTTTCTACGCAAACAGAAGGAGATAATGAGGATTATGTTTCCACCCCTGTGCACATGGCCAGTTCTGTGCCTCACACATCCCAGCCACTTCCCTCCCTCTTGGTTAATGTCGAAGCTGGTCCTCAGCACCCCATCATTGTATCTGTAAATATGTCAGTGCGCATCTCTAGAAGAGGACTGCCTTTTTCAGTGCCTTTCTGCCCCTCTGTGTTCCTTGCATACCTGAAACTTCCATCATGAGTCCTGACACAGAGGAAGTGCTTTGTAAATGTTTGCTGAATGAGTGAGTGAAGGAGTGAGTGAATGAATGAGGAAGTGAGTGAAGGAATGAGGGGGTGAGTGAATAAGTGAGTGAATGACTCAGGGAGTGAATTAGTGAACGAGTGGGTGAAGGAGTGGGTGAAAGAGTGAGTGAAGGAGTGGGTGAGTGAGTGAATGAGTCAGTGGGTGAGGGAGTGAGTGAGGAATGAGTGAATGGGTGAAGGAGTGAATGAGTAAATGAGTGAGGGAATAAGTGAGTAAATGAGTGAATGAATGAGTGAATGAGTGAGGGTATAAGTGAGTGAGTAAATGAGTGAATGAATGAGTGAACGAGTGAGGGAATGAGTGAGTGAGTAAATGAGTGAATGAATGAGTGAATGGGTGAGGGAGGGAATGAGTGAGTGAATGAGTGAGTGGTTGAAGGAGTGAATGAATGAGTGAGGGAACGAGTGAGTGAGTGATCCCATGGAGCCAGCTGGCTAGGACCTCACATTTTCTGTGGATTCCATGTGAGACTCACTCTTTCGTTCCCCAAGAGCTAACAAGGAGTCCTGGCTGCCCTGAGCTGGGAGGGCCGGAGACCTCCCTGGAAACGAGGACTGCGACCCCTCAGTGTAAGTAGGTGACAGGTTATGACAGGGATAAGAGCGCCTAAGCCTCAAAGAAAAACAGTTCGTGTTTATGCAGGGCCGCACTTCCAGCCTGCTGAGGCCTCTGCAGACGCGGCTTGGGAGGCTGCCGCCCGACTGGGCCAAATTGGACCGAGGTGCGTAGAGCCAGCCCACCCACTTCCCACCCGGCCTGCCGCAGCCTGCGTGTGTTGGGCGGGAGCGCGGGGGCGTGCCCCTGTCTGTCTGGAGGAGCGGAGGCCACCTGCATGGTCCGAGGGGTCCAGCCAGACGGGTCTCTGCCTCAGCAGCTGGAGGGCAGCGTGTGGGCTCACCCGCTGGCTGTCCATAATTACATCACTGTGTCTGTGAACTTGCAGTCGAGGGCAGGGTTGGAGAGTAATGTGGATCCTCTGAGCCCACGTCTGCCCTGTCTTGGTTCTTTCAAATCCTGATCACTCATGGAAACCCAAGGCCTTGCCTGCTGGCTGTGGCTGCGTTTCCAGGAAGTGTCTCCTCCAAGCCCTCTCCGGCCCTCTTGCTCCATGTCCTCATCCTGTCTCATTTGCCGACCCCTGTTGGCTCCTGCTACTCAATTCAGGCTAGGAGTCCTGAACTCCCCGCCGATATTCATCTTTAGGGTTTGGGAACAATGTTCCTGGAAAATCACAGTAATTCCTGAAATCATAAGTTATTCTACCTCTTCCAGAACACTGTATGTGATTTCAATAACAAGAGATCCTCAGAGTAAACGGTAAATCATTTTTCTGTGATAGGATTAAATGAAAAGTTCCAGAGTGTTTTCTGTTTAAAAAAAGACGTAATGATAAATACTTGGCTTAGTGTTTTATATCAATATCTTTTGACAATATTATGTCATTTGGTAGGAGTAGACATTAATCTGTACCTTATTCAAACATGATAAAAGAAATTAGACACATTAACAAAATCTCAAAAATCATTAAAAAATTGAAGAACCACAAATATTTAGTAGTTACCAATCTTACGGTGAAATTTCAGAAAACAGTGCAATAGTGGTCCTATCTGAAGGCCTTGATCTTTACCTCAAAAACTATACCAAGTAGGCAGCTGTTGCCCACTTACCACGGATTACAAACAAGCTAAAAGGTATTCTCCACGAGGGAGCCACGGGGGGTAAAAGGTATCCTCCATGAGGGAGCCACGGGGGCAGGGTCAGCTATCTCAAAGAAGTGCTGTAACCGGTGTGTGATATTCACACATTGTCCTGCTACTTTGGAATGCCCCAAGTAGTTTTCTACTGTGGGTCAGGGGGCGGCTAGGTTTTCCTTGCCATCGTTCTTCCTAGTAAACAATATACTCTATCATACACTCAGCATTCATCCATATTCATAAACTTAGCATTTCTCAACAAATGTGGTCCAAACGTAGATAACATTAATCTAGACGTAGAGACATTTATTTTGCTGTTACTTTGGTTGGATTGCTGAGAGTGCATCCCAAAGTGTCTGTGACTGGGTGTTAAGTGTCTGTTGCTTCATCTATGTTTATTTCTTTTTTAACGGTTTCATTTTTAACAGTTAACAGAAATCAATCTCTTGTCTTCTGGCTCTTTTGATGGTTTGCCATTGAAATTGGGTTTTACTAACTGTGATTGAAGATCAGTGTCTGATTTTGCTTGGAGAATTCTCTAGTAATGTTCAGACCTTCTTCCGTTTGCATTTCTTCTTAGATCTTTATAAAGATCTACGTGCCTTGTTCAACACCTGCCTATGAGTGAGAATATGCGGTGTTTGATTTTCTGTTCTTGTGTCAGTGTGCTGAGAATGATGGTTTCCAGGTTCATCCATGTCCCTACAAAGGACGCGAACACATGGACACAGGGAGGAGAGCATCTCACACTGGGGTCTGTCGGGGGGAAAAAGGGGAGGGACAGCGGGGGTTGGGGAATTGGGGAGGGATAGCATGGGGAGAAATGCCAGATATAGGTGATGGGGAGGAAGGCAGCAAATCACACTGCGATGTGTGTACCTATGCAACAACCTTGCATGTTCTTCACATGTACCCCCAAACCTAAAATGCAATTAAAAAAAAAAATCTACGTGCCCCGGAGTGCCTATTCCTACTCCAGAAGCATGCCACCTTCAGATCTTCTGGAAGTGTTGACACCCCCACACAGAATCATGTGTTGAAATTGCCAATTTAAGGACTTATTTTGCTTCCATAACTTGTTATTTCTTGGAACACCTATCATGGGATTTGTATAGAGTATACTATGTATATAAATGTATTCATAGTTATTTGCAAGAATCACTCACTATTCATAGCGGACCCTGACCTCACAGTTTCAACATGACAACTGAAGTGAAATCAGCAGGTGGGAGACACTATCTCAAGGGTCCCCTTCCCTCCCCCACACTTCACCTGGTTCCCAGAGACGTGAACCTGCACCATCAACTCCGAGGGCATTTCCTGTGTCCACTTTTGAGAACTTTATTGGTTCCTTCAAATTTGTAATGTCTCTGTGTTGACTGTTAGGCTTAATTCTTGCAGGAGAATTATGACACATTTTTAAATTTTCTTGATTTTTCAACTTTTTTTTTTTTTTGGGAGGGTGTGAGGGATGCAGAGAAACATATTTATAATGACAAACACCTTCGAGGAATTCCTGACCTGGAAACATGAATTCAGGCTCTTCCTAAGGAAGGCATCTAAATGACAAGTGACACGTGCCAACATGTTGCCAACAAGGTGCCCCAGTGCATTCACATGTGGATGTGCAAATCACATCCATAATAGATGTCATTGCACGCCTGTAAGAGAGGGAAAATGTCAAGTTTGACGGTGCCGAGCCCTGATCTGGACACATCTCTCAGTTTCACTGAGGGCTGACAGAAGCCCCTCCTTTACCTCTCCCCAACAGCTCATGGTCTTTGACTTCGTGGGCTGTGTGCCACGCTGTGTCACACCCCGGGATGTACATTGTCCCTGTCACCTGCTCAGCAGCCCTAGACAGTGAACCCACACTTTTGATTGCCAACTCATGGGTGCAGAGAGCAGAGGTGTTAGGAAATTTCTTACTTCGTCTGTGTTCAGAGCCGCTATCTTCCGATTTGTTAAGTGCCAAAAGCATGACCACATTTGTTGAGAAATATTAAGTTTATGAATATTGATGAATGCTGAGTGTATGACAGAATATATTGTTTACTAGGAAGAATGACGGCAAGGAAAACCTAGCCGCCCCCCCACCCCAAGTAGAAAACTACCTGGAGTATTCCAAAGTAGCAGGATGTGTGACTATCACACACCGATTACAGCACTTCTTTGAGATAGCTGACCCTGCCCCCGTGGCTCCCTCGTGGAGAATACCTTTTACCCCCGTGGCTCCCTCGTGGAGAATACCTTTTACCCCCGTGGCTCCCTCGTGGAGAATACCTTTTACCCCTGTGGCTCCCTCGTGGAGAATACCTTTTACCCCCGTGGCTCCCTCGTGGAGAATACCTTTTAGCTTGTTTGTAATCAGTGGTAAGTGGGCAACAGCTGCCTACTTGGTATATTTTTGTGTTATGAGAAAATGCAGAACACCTGTTTGCTTATAATAATCACCTGTTCAGAGAATAACTTCATAGATCAGAATCTGCTGGGGGCCTTCAGCCTGGAATGCTGTTAGCCGGTGAAGGCTCTCAGTTCGGTAAGGCTGCTGGGCCCCCTGGATAGACCCCCTTTGCTGTTCTGTCTGGGCGTCTGCCTCTTCTTGCCGTCAGCGCCGCCTGGGTGGGGGTCTCTCTGGCTGGGCTGGTTCTTGATACACATTCGACTTGCTCTGTTCATTCATTTCTAGGCCAACTCTACAGGGACTTAGGGAGGGGAGGTGCAAATAATTCCCCTGCCACCCACCCTCACCACCTTCATCCCTAAGGTCCTGTTATTATCCTCATTTTATATGTGATGGGTCTAAAGCCTAAAAACGCGACGTACCTGTTTAAGGGCATCCAGTGAGTGACAGAGCCAGGACTGGCCAGGCACGTTTCACTGTCGTTCTAGACTTCCTCCTCATTCTAGAATTCTTCCCATTTCCTGCTCTGGCATCCCAGAGTCAGGTAAGCTGAGCCTGCCCACTGCCTGGTTATCCCAAGAGAAGAAAGGCAGCTCAGGCTTTTTCCTTCTCTCCTTCTCTCTTTCCCTCTTTCTCTTTTCCTTTTCCTGTAACTTTTAAAAATAATATATTTTGGCCAGCTGTGGTGGCTCACGCCTGTAATCCCAGCACTTTGGGA
Organism: Alouatta palliata; assembly: GCA_004027835.1. Taxonomy (NCBI): domain Eukaryota; kingdom Metazoa; phylum Chordata; class Mammalia; order Primates; family Atelidae; genus Alouatta; species Alouatta palliata. Next base: position 28,982 of record PVKV010016229.1, read on the forward strand.
GGCCAAGGTGGGTGGATCACCTGAGGCCGGGAGTTCAAGACCAGCCTGACAAGCGTGGAAAAACCCTATTTCTACTAGAAATACAAAATTAGCCGGGCATGGTGGCGCATCCCTGTAATCCCAGCTACTTGGGAGGCTGAAGCAGGAGAATCGCTTGAACCCAGGAGGCGGAGGTTGCAGTGAGCCAGGATTGCACCATTGCACCCCAGCCTGGGCAACAGGAGTGAAACTCCGTCTCAAAAAAAAAAAAAGATTTTATTTTACAGAGCAGTTTTAGGTTTTCAGAGAATTGTGCAGACAGCACAGAGTTCTTGTTCACTCCGTCCCCCTCCAAGGCTCCCCGTTGTTAAATCCTGCCCAAGTGTTGTACCTCTGTCACAAGGGATGAACGGGTATTGATATGTTGTTACTGAGACCCATAGTTCACTCCAGGTCTACTCTCTGTGGTGTAGTTCTAGGGGCTTTGTCAGATGCACAGTGTCCTGCCTCCACCCTTACACTGCCAAGACAGGTTCACTGCCTCAAAGAACTCTTTTGGGTGAGAACTTTGAAAAAAGTACCATTCTGTCTGTAAATGCCCCAACATAGTTCCTGACATACACCAGAGACCCAAAGAATTACAGTCATCCCCCTTTACAGGGGAGCCTACTCCCTGGCTATAGTCCCCCCGGGGGTCCACTCCATCCCCTAAATGATGCTGGCCCCTGGTACGAGCCATGTCAGCAGAAAAGGGCCCCACAAAACAGAATCACGAGGCTGGCGTCTTTAAATAGAGGAATGCCACCAGGGAGCGGCTTCCACAACTCTGCAGGTCAAAGGACCACTTGTATGGGTTGCTGACTTTAGGCTGGCCGTCATGGACCTACTGGGTCCTGACGTCACAGCTTGCAGGCTGAGCAGCTCAGCCACAGATCTGCACCCGATGATGGAGGGCACAGAAAATGAGAAGTGACCACAGGGGCCACTGAACTTCAAGAGCCACAAACAGTGATGAATGATGGGGTTGGTTCTTCATGCTTGCCTGTCCAGAAGGTGGCTACAGTTGAGGATGTCCTGGCTTCCAGCATTCCTTTCCAAAGGTATTGGATCAGAAAGAGGCTGTTGGCATCAGCAACGTGGTCGTCATAACGTTTGTGCAAATAGGGTGAGCTGTAGGGGTGAAATCATGGGTCGTGACAGGGGATACTGGACATTTGTTGCAGTTGCCTATTGCTTCCTGACAATCCCCACATTTAGTGGCTTTGAGTAACAGCGATTTTGTATTTCTGTGATTTTCTGGGCTAGCAGGGTGGCTCAGCTCACCCTGTGTCTCCAGGGCCATTCACTGGCTGCATTTAGCTGGGAGCTTCTTGATGTGCCGTCCAGCCCCTCCCCGCCACATCTATCCCCAGTTCCCCTTCTGGGGGCCTCATTCTAGCATGAGCACCTGTGCTTCCTCACAGCATGGCTACTGGGTTCTAAAAGGCCACACCCAATCTGCAAGCTCAGGAAGCCTTTGCTTACATCACATTGGCTGATGCTCCACCAGCCAGAGCAAGTCACAGGGCCAAGCCCAGAGTCAGTGTGAGAGGGGGTGATGCAGGCTCTGAGTGCCAGGAGGTTTGTGATTCAGTGTGGCACAATGAAGTTGCCGCCTGCCCAGCTTGGAGCACCCCAGGACGTACCCCCAAAGTGGCGGGCCAGTTTTCCCTTCAGCAGCACCGAGTCTGCCCACTGTGGTCTCCAGGTGTCTGTCTGTGGGTCTGTACAGTGTCACTCTCCAGCCCTCCCAAGCCTCACTAGGAGAAACAGGATGTACCCTGAGGAAAAGTCTCAGCCCCAAGCCCTCAGCAATCTGATTCTTTCTTGTTCATCAACGATGACTTTCCTAGATTTCATCTCGAAAGGTGGCTGTTCCTCTTCCTGTTTCTGGTTACCACCCTTGCCTGTCCTCCTGGGAGGCAGGAGCCACCCTGCTTCACCTGTTTCAGAGAAGAGGATCTGAGGCTCAAAGCATGAGTTGGTACCAGGACACAGCCAGCCTGTGAGGTGCCTGAGCCTGCAGCCTGCCGATGTGCCCATGGGAGCTCTTCAGACCTCGTGGTCACAGTGAGGTGGGCTCTGATGTGTGCCTGCCATGTGGGTAGGGACCCTTCCCAGCCTGAGGCCTAGACATCTTACAGAGATACACAAGCAGTGGTAACTCATTCTGCCTTTGGACCCTGTGTACGAAAGACTTGGAGCAGCATCCGTTGATGATGGCCCAGTTCTTTCTGTTCCTAATTTTTTTTTTTTTTTGAGGCGGAGTTTTGCTCTTTGGCCAGTGCAGGGGCGCAATCTCAGCTCATTGCAACCTCCGCTTCCTGGGTTTAAGCAATTCTTCTGCCTCAGTCCTCCCGAGTAGCTGGGACTACAGGTGTATACCACCACGCCCAGCTAATTTTTGTATTTTTAGTAGAAATGGGGTTTCACCATGTTGGCCAGGATGGTCTGGATCTCTTGACCTCATGATCCGCCTGCAGGCTTCTATTTCTTTGGCACTGGGAAGTGGAGATGCTGGTGGTTTCTGTAATACAGCTGATTTTCTGGTGCATGAGTCCCGTGCAGCAGCGGATACTAATGTGGGTCTTAGCCCTGCAGAAGATTCTGGCTGAGTGTTGTAAACTTGTCACTGTTGTGGTTTGATGGAGATTTGACTGAGGGCTCCCCAGCAGAGACCAGCTAGGCCCAAGTAGGGCCCCAGGGAAGCAGGGCTTGGCTGAGATTACTGCAGCCCAGCCCAGAACCTCACCCTTGGCCTTGTAGGCACAGAAATGTGATCTGGTCTGTGCCCCAGATGTGCTCAGGCTCTGGAGGACTGACTCATGCTAACCTAATTCACAAGAGACAGATGCAACCCCGAATGTCAGCGTGCTGGAGTGCGGCGAGGAAGGGGCTCAGTGGGGGCAGATGTCAGTGTCAGCTGGTCAGTGCAGTCCCTTTCTGGGTCAAATTACTGCTTTATAGTGAGCCCCCAAGTGTCCAGTGGGCTGGATGCTTGTCAGCTTGGCCAACGCATTTCTCCCTTTGGGAAAGCTCTGTGCGAGCTGGAATTCTACTCAGAAGGTTGCTGAGTAAGTGCAGAATCTGAGCTGGGGCATGGGCTGGAGGATCTCTAGGTTGAGTGGCAGAGCCAGCTCCAAGGCTTGCTAGGGTCTCAGCCAAGGCTGGGTGGACCTGTGGGCTTGAGGTCGGGGCAGGCAGAGCTGAGTCCTTGTCTCTGTGCAGGCATGCAGGAGCTGATGGTCTTGGGAAAGTCCCTCACGTCTGAGGCTCTTGTTCCTCCCAAGTAAAATCAGGATTGTTCCCCCCAACCACTCTGCAGGTAGCCCCACCTCACCGCCACCTGCTCTCTGTCCTGGGACCCTGAACCCTGTTTCCCAGTGGGTTTAGCTATGGGGGTCCCCTGGCATGATATGGAGAGTAGGGAGCAAAGTTGGGATGCTATCCCCCCAGCTCCCCACACAGGAGAGGGGTCCCATGGTTTGGCTGGGTGCCTGCCCCAGGCTGCAGCTTGTCCCGGTCAGTCCCCTCCCACTGCTGCCACCTCCTGAGTTCCAGCAACCACAGTAAACTTCCCCTCCCTGCTATTTATTACACCCTTTTCTGGGGTCCCCAAATGTGAGCCACATGCATACATTCCCATGTATTTACTTTCGGTATTATTTTTTACAACTTTGAACAAATACAGCTCACCTTAGCTCCTAGGCTCTACAGAAATGGATGGCAGCCAGATACGGGCTATGGGCCTGACTGTGACCTCTTTCCTCATTTTGTCCGGCTTGCCTGTGCCACCTGCTTCCTGCGGGGACCTGGGCTGACGAGCGGCTGGGATGATAATGAGAGTGCACGGTCCAGCACAGAGCTACCCAGCAGCTGGGGCCACCATGGCTCTGGTGCATTGGGAGATTTCCCCTGAGCTCACAGCACGTGGCCACAGCTGAGGGCGTCAGCCCAGTCTCAGGGCCACAGCTGCACTTGGAGGGGAACCTGAAGGAGAGCCCTCAGCACTGGGGACTCTGTCATTGCAGATGCTGGGCTCTGGCTCTTCTGAGGTCAGGTGAGGCTGTCACAAGAGCACATCTCACTGCTGGGGGTGGAGGAGGTCTCTGGGCTAGCACAGAACAAGTGACTTCACAGAAATCCCACAGCCCAGCTGGAGCCCAGCCTCGCAGCTCTGTGAATCACTCACAGGTTACGATGTGACAGGGAGGGGTCCTTTCCTATCTCCCTGCAGGACCCCGGGGGTCCCTGCTCCCCACATCATGGCCTCCTCCAGCACATCAGCCAGGCTGATTCTTTTAAGGTTTTTGTCAATTGTAAAGATTTACTCCTAAATTTTCCTTGAAGGGCCACCCACCCAAGACAGTGTCCATGCACACAGGCGCATTCCAGGCTCTGACAAGTCCTGCAGTGAAAACAAACAGGAAAACCCATTTAAATGTCTTGGATCCAATGTTTCCCAACGCTGGCCCTACTTCATTGAGTTATGGTACAGATGAATGGTACCTGGGGCCCCATGTGGCCTCAAGTCTGTACACTGGCCTCACCTGTGGGTGCCCAGGGGACACCTGTGGGCCATCAGGGAAACATTTGGTGGAAGAAGAATTCCCAGTCGTGGCAAGTGGTGCCAGGTTCCTGAGAGGCTCATATGGTTGGGCTCTCTGGACACTCATCATGACTCACTCATGGCTCACAGGGCCCCAGGTCCCTCTCTGTCTCACAGGATGGGCCTTCCAGCCAGCCTGTGGGGTACCCTCAGCTTTGGCTGTTCTGACTCCCTGTTTGTGCACACCAAACCCCAACCCTGCTTGTCTATTCATTCATTTACCTTTGATCCATGGTTTCAAATTTGGCTCTGTCCATTTTGCCAGAGTATTTGTTTGATTAAGGGGCTTCTGCTGTGTGATAGCCTTGTCTCAAAGCATGATGATGTCACTGGCCCAAGCTCATGTGGGCTGAGCATCCAAACCCACACCCCGCCAACAGGGCTGGGGAAGTCTCTAGGATGCCAGGTTGGGAAAGGTTTTCCTCCTTCATGAAAGGAGGTTCCCGTAGAGGAATTGCTCTCCTGCCTGGAGGTCTCTGGTGGGGGATGAAGCCTAGCTCTATGGCCGCAAACTTACATTCACTAGAAACTGGAAACCACTGGGGATGGGTGGCAGCAAGAGGGACAAATATGGAAGTCCCTAGGCCATGTCTGCAGTAGCTGACCCAGCCAACTTTGCAGTTTCTTGTTTTCCAAAAGGGCGTGATTCTGCCCCGTTTCTCACAGCCAGCCAACCTTGGGACTATGGAGAGGGCGCATTCATTTTTCAGTGGCTCAGGGTCAGCCCAATGTGCTGCTGACAGATGCAGTGGAAGTATGAGGTGCTTTCTGGCCTGGCTTGCTGCGGGTTCCCAAGTGGGGGCAGGTGAGGGCTTGCCCTGCTTTTCCTCCCCCACCCACCCTGAGCTTGTCCTTCACTGGAGCGTCTGCTGGCCGCCTCTGGCAAGGTCCAGTTCCTTGTACCCTGCTGGTCAAAGGCACATTGCCTATGGTGCCAAAGGAGCAGGCCCAGAGAGCAGACTCCCCTCCTCCCAGCAGAAGTCACCTTGCTGAAGGCCTCGTGGACTGTCATTCACAGATCAAAGTGCTTCTTCCTGTCTGAGGCTGAAAACAGTGGTAAGAGAACAAAGTCCTTTGTTTTAAAAGGAGCGTCCAATATGATGTCACATAGACCTTGTGTGCAGCATGAATGATCCCGGCTGACGTCATGTGGGCATTGTGTGTAGTCTGAATAATACTGGCTCATTGTCATGTGGGTGCTCAGGGAGGCCGTGGGGCCCTCCCTCCATCCATTGTTTTCTCTTGAGTCCACCTGGAGCCACTTTCTGGCTCATGGCTGAAGGTAGGAGTTCAAGGCTGTGAGGCTCCCAAGGGGCTTGAACAGGGCTGGAGAAAGGAACCTCTGGGATTCAACACAGCACATCAGCCAGGCTGATTCTTTTAAGGTTTAAGTCAATCATGAAGATTTACTCCTAAAGTTTCCTTGAAGGGCCACCCACCCAAGAGAGTGTCCATGCACACAGGCGCATTCCAGGCTCTGACAAGTCCTGCAATGAAAACAAACAGGAAAACCTATTTAAAGTCTTAGATCCCACATTTCCCAATGCTGGCCCTACTTCATTGAGTTATGATACAGATGAATGGTACCTGGGGCCCCATGTGGCCTCAAGTCTGTGCACATGGCCAGTCACCTAAATATCAGCTTGAGGAGCTGCACCCCTCAGTAAAAGTCCCCTTCCTCCTGGAAGGCATTTGGTATGTTGAAAGTGCAGGATAGGCATTACTTGAGTGAATGACTGACTGAATGAATGAATGAATGAATGACCTGTGGGTCTCCACACCATTTTTGCCTGGCTGGCACTGCCTTCCCTATAGCCCTCTCCATAGTCCCAAGTGTTCGTGGCTGTGAGAAACGGGGCAGAATCACGTCCTCTCAGAAAACAAGAAGCTGCAAGGTCAGTTGGGTCAGCCACTGCAGACATGGCCTGGGGACTTCTATATTTGTCCCTCTCGCTGCACCCATGCCCTGTGGCTTCTGGTTTCTAGTGAATGTAAGGTTGCAGCCATAGCACCAGACTTCATCATCCCCCACCAGAGACCTCCAGGCAGGAGAGCAATTCCTCTACAGGAGCCTCCTTTCATGAAGGAGGAAAACCTTTCCCCACCTGGCGTTCTGGAGGCTTCCCCAGCCCTGTTGGCAGGGTTTGGGTTTGGATGCTCACCTCAACGAGATGGCAGCGTTGGAGTCTGGTGGAGGCATTTGCATTTTTAGCCCCTAGAATCTCAAGAAGGTTGGTTGGGAGGGCTAGAAAGACCACACCTAGAGCTCTCCACGCAGTGGCAGGTGCGGTCTTGATGCTTTTTCTTGCTTTGAAGGTTACTGTTTCTCGTTCCCTCTCCCAGTCCTTGATGAGTTGGTGTAACAAGTCCCATCCTTGTTGAGTGCCTGTTACATGGAGGAACTGTTACCATTGCGTTCCACGTTGTAACTCATGATCCTCCTCACAGCAGGGCAGGGGAGCGACTGTGGTTTCTGCTTTCAGAAGGGGAAACGGGTACAGGATCTCAGGTGTGTGCCTGACATTGCACACGGCCAGCCAGTGGTGCCCAGGGACAGAACCCAGGACACGGTCCCGGAGCCGCTGCCTTCCCCTTCCCCGCTGCTGAGTTGCCTATGCTGGCTAGGCTTTTCCATCGCTTGCTGCTTCTGCCACCTTCACCACATCTGGTCCCCACGCTGAGGGGCAGCAGACGTCATTACCCCAAGGGCCAGCAGTGAGCTGTCAACTTTTACACTCCAAAGAGACCCGGGGCTTGCCTGACTAAAATCCATTTAAGAAAATTAACCCTGCGACTCTCACTCTGCTTGGATTTTGTGGGCGGCAGGAGCTGCAAAGTACTTAAAACGTGCAAGAGCAGATTAATAGAGTCCATATGCCTGGATTCCGAGGATCTCTGTGCTGGGTGGGCTTATCAAGTCTCTTGTAATAACAAAGGGTGGGACAGTTCAAAGGACTGGCTCTTACAGAACTCCCCTCCAAACCTGCTGTCCAAATATTGTCATCTTGCTCCTGCCTGGGGCCCTTGCCACTGGCTTTATTACTTTTTTCTCCTTTTTGCCCTTTGACAGTGCAGCAGGGCGTTTTGTGAGAAATCTTCCTGTAGCAGGACTGATTTATCACTCCACTTGGGAGTAAAACGACCTCGGTGATCCATACCTGGGCTTGTGGGGCCGCAGGGAGGAGTAGCCCAGGGCACTGGTCCAGCGTCCAGTGTGACCGCTCAAAAGCTCGCAGCCTGTACCACCGGAAGTGCCTCCCTCGTCTACACAGTCCTGGTGCGGAGGACGATGAAGCCGTTGCTGGAGAATGTCTGCAGGGCAGAGCAGCAGTTGGGACTCTGTTGGTGGGGACATTGCCCACTGGCTCTAATGATGCCAGATTTTCATTGGCTTGTTCTGTGGGAGACACATCAAGCTATTTCTTGCAGATTCTTGGGGGTGGGGTCATGATGTGTCCAGACTGGATGTCTACAAGTGCCTGGAAGATGAGATAATCTCCAGCTCTCTGCACACAGACTGAGCTTCTCCTCGACGATGACTTGGCTATGGTCTGGACTGGGAGGTGGGGGTCAGTGTTTCCTGGTTTTGACAATGCATTTGAGTTACAGACCCTCTAGGCTTGGTAAATGAGCCTTTAAAGACCTCCGGGGATCCAGTATTTAACCAGAAATTAACTAGGGTTTCCAGAACATCCCCTGGCCCCAAGTCTTTTTACAAAGATAAGAGATAATAATTAATAGTGTTCCCTATTTGTGTTTGATTTGGATAAAGGGTCTTGTGTTCTGAATTGTCCACTTCCTTCAGGAAGCCTTCTTGGAGTATATCAACCTCAGGGTCAACTCTTCTCTCCGTCTTGCTCAGTATCCAACAGTTGCCCAATCCTGTTGGTTCTTTCTCCATAACACATTTTGGGTGAGTGGGAAGTTGCCTATTTCAGAGGTAGAATCACACTTCTCTGAGTCTCAGTTTCCAAATCTATAATATCAAAGAAGTAATAAAAGTCTTTGCAGGGAGGCTTAGAAAATTAAGATGAAGATGCATTACTGGGTAGATGCTGGCCCTGTGGGAGCTCAGAGAGGAGTGGTTTCTGCCATCCGCTGCTCTGCTGCCACTTCTCCGTGGAGCAGCGTTCATCTGGACATAAATGTGTCCTTCCTGGGTCTAGTGTAGAGCACTTAGGATCGTCTCTTCTCCCACAAGTAGCCTTCATTTTCCCCAGCATTCTTCTAATCCACCCCTGCTCTTATCTTGGGCTCCCCCAAAGGCAGCCAGAGACTCACCCTTGGAGCAGTGGTGGGTTTCTTGGGAGGTGGTCCAGGGGGCACGGGTTCAGGGGCAAGTCAGGAGGAGAAAGCTGTGCGATTGACATCGCTGCTGGGGCCTGGGGCGCAGTCCCACCGGGAACTCCTAAGAAGTGCACAGACGACCTCCCAGAAGTGTATGCCCAAAAGGAGTACTTATCTATGGATCTCCTCCCCTCATGGGTCAAGCGCTGACTCCCCACTTCCCTGCCATGATGGGGAAGGCTGGAGGGGCTCCCTGAGCCTCACCACACTGGAGAAGTTCCAGGGCTGAGTGGAGACCAGCAGCCTGTGCTTGGGGCACTACCGGCCAGCACGGAGGGGCTGGAGGCTGCATGGACTGGTCTGCCCGGCTGCGTGTGGCGAGGTCAGCTGAGTTAGGGGGAGTGCATGTGAGCTGGGCAGCGGCTGTCCTGTCTGTCTCCCTGCTGCTGATGAATCTCCTCGCCTCATAGCCCTGGTCCTGCCACCTTCCCGATTATATATCCCTCTGCCCATCCTTCTTTAAAACAATGTTTCCCCAAGTATGTCAAAAAAGAACTGCTCCAGCAGGGCTGAGAAATGCCATATTAAGCACATCTGGTTGGATTCCTTACTGCAGGGCTTCTCAGAGCCTTGACTCTGTTAACGACATGTTAAGAAGGAAGCAGGGGCTGTAGCTTTTTTCCTACCTTCTAAGTGTGTATCACGAGACTCAGGTTTCCTGTAGAAATGCTACAATGTAGAAACGCATCCAAACTCCTTAATCTGAAATGTGAGACCCTTCCTGATCTTGGGGCCAGTGATGTTTTCCAGACTTACTTTCTCTCCTTTCTGTTCCCACATCCTTGACTCTGACAAAGCTGGTTCTGCATCACGCCCCTTAATTTCTGACCTCGGGGTCTTTGCTCATGCTGTTGCTTCTAGCTGGAATGGCATTCACTTTCCCAGGTCACGCTCTCTTTTAACTCTCTGCTCAATTGGTACAACTCCTCCAAGGCTGGCTCTGAAATTGGGCAAGCCCTGAGGCCCACCACCCAGCCTCCATTACAGTTTTTTACACACAGATCTCATCTGCCTTACTAAACCATGAGCTTTCCATGGGACGATTCAGGTCTGATATACCACTTAGCCAACTTTTTCTGTAGCAGTGAGGCTATGCTGTGCTATGTTGCCCTAACAAACAGCCCCCAGATTGCAGTAGGTAACACAACAGAAATCCAACTCTCACTCATGCCAAGCCCACGTAGGTTCAGGCAGCCCTGCAGGGCAACTCTCCTGCACATGGTGACTCAGTGATCCAGGCTGATTGCATCTCATCACTCTGTCTTCCCAACGTGAGGCTTTCATGCTTGCCGGAGACAGGAGAAAGCACGCAAACTTGCGTGTAAGACAGTCCTGCACGCTCTTTTATGGCTGAGTCTGGGGATGGCCGACGTATGTTATTCTGCTCACAGCCCACCCCGAGACACTCATAGAATACTCTCTCCAGTGGTGGGAGAGCTGAAAAGTACAGTCCTCCTTGGGTCCAGGGCAGAGGGAACTTTGCGTTTGTGCTCATTGGCAACATCTAGCATACCCTCTTTCCTCTTCCTCGCTTGCACCCCACTCTGGCAAAACCTCCATGCCCTGAACTAGAAGGAGCCCTTAACACGCTTATTCAATGATAGATAAATGCAAGGGGACCGCTCCTGTCTTTGGAATTCAGTGTACTTGCAGCCTGAACCATTCATTGGGTTGTTGTCTTGGAATGTCATATGTGGTTCAGATCTACAACCAGAATGTGCCCCGATTGATGCTTCATGAAGAGGTATTCCCTTGCCACAATCACTTGGGGAAATCCGGTATCCTCTATCTATTTCTTAGAGATTCACGGTACACACAAGCAGAAGCACATTCAAGGCTCTAAAAAGTCCTGCAGTCAAAATAAATACAAAAACCTGTTTACATTTGTTTAACCCTGAATTTCCCAAATCTCTACCCACTTTAGGAGGTTGTAATGTAGACTAATTGCAAGCATATTTACAGTGAGCACGGTGTCTGGTGAGTAACAAGTCTGCAGTAAGTGACAGTTGGTATAATTCACTGGCTCTCTATTTGTTTCAATCAGAGTCTCGCTCTGTCACCCAGGCTAGAGTGCAGTGACGAGATCTCAGCTCACTGCATCCTCTGCCTCCCAGGTTCAAGCAATTCTCCTGCCTCAGCCTCCCGAGTAGCTGGGATTATAGGCACCCACGACCACGCCTGGCTAGTTTTTTTTGTACTTTTAGTAGAGGTGGGGTTTCACCATGTTGGCGCTGGTTTTGAACACCTGACTTCAAGTGATTCACCCACCTCGGCCTCCCAAAGTACTAGGATTACAGACATGAGCCACCACGCCCGGCCAGTTCACACTCTCTGCACCTCAGCTTTCCCATCTATAAAGTAGGGGAGTTAGGCGTACACACCTTGCGATTCTTCACATCCAATACCTATAGCATATCTCTTGGTGTTTTCACATCTTAGGGCTTGAGTCAATCTGGGAACATGGGTTTCTTTCTCAAATGCTTGTATTCTCTTTTCTTGTGAAGCCAGATCTGGAAGATTAAGTTTGAGACAGACTCATTATTTTGGTCATACACTGACTTGCTGTGTGTCTTGCATAAAATACTTTTCTTCCTGTGTCTCATTATTTTCTTGTATTTAAAGTAATGGGCTTCATTAAATTATCCCTATGTCTTTTCTGTTCCTAAAATTTAGGATATGATGATTTTCATAATTTTGCTCAGTGATGCCTAACCAGTTCTATCTAGGTCATTAGAAAAATGCCATATTCTCATTCAAGATCTTCCTTGCTTACTCACTGAGATTTCTGAAGAATTTAGCTGTTCCATAAAGAATTAGGGCCCTGGAAAAGGTTAGGTATCATCCAAAATTCTTGCTAGAGTGTGAATGACTGATAAGGAGAAAACTTGCCAGAGAACAGTGTAGTGAGAAGCAAAGGGTCAGAGTGGGAGAACAGCAAGTGCCAGGATCAGGATAGAGGGTTCCCACTGAAGTGCTAGAAGTGGAGTTTCACTGGGTCATTTAAAATAAACATATTTTACTTCATTTGGGAGTGAAAAGTTGAGATTCTAATAAAATATTTCTCCTGCACTTTTGGCTCAACGCCTGAAATTTTCGCCACTCAGTTTCTGAGGCTGCAGCAGCCCCTTCACCTTCACAAGAGCCGTCCTTGTGAGAGATGTGTGTGGTGAACCCCCTCTCCAAAGTAGGCAGATGAAAGGTTGCTTCACCATTTTCTCAGAAGGAAGAGAGTTACTGTGACTTCCTTCCTCTGTGGCCTCATCTCAAGCCTCAGTTAATAAATGCTGACGTGGTTTGACTGTATCCCCACCCAAATCTCAGGTGGCATTGTAATACCCATGTGTCAGGTGAGGGACCTGGTGGGAGGTGATTGGATCATGGGAGGTGGATTTCCCCCAGGCTGTTCTAGCGACAGCGAGTGAGTTCCCATGAGATCTGATGGCTTAAAGTGTGTGACGTCTCCCCTGTCGTGCTCACTCTCTCCTGCTCTGCCATGGAAAGAAGGTGCTGGCTTCCTCTTCCCCTTCCACCATGATTGTAAGTTTCCTGGGGCCTCCCAGCCATGCTTCCTGTTAAGTCTGCAGACCTGTGAGTCATGTAAACCCCTTTTCTTCATAAATTACCCAGTCTCAGGTAGTTCTTTATAGCAGTGTGAAAACAGACTCATACAAACGCCAAACAGGTATTTATCTCTGTAGATAATATAGAACCAGAAACAATTTAGGAAGGAAGTATTCTTGGCAACCAAGAGGCATATGAACATTGGTGATTGAAAATGCAGCGTGAGCAGTGGCCAGCTGGGTCTCCTGGTAGCTCCTTGGATAAGTTTCATGATGTCTTGGCACCTCAGAGTTCTCATCTGTGAATGACAATTATACTGATGCCTACCTTATAGAATGGTTGTGTGTATTAACAGAATTAATATATGCCAAGCACTTGGAACTGAGGCTGGCATGTTTTGCAAGCCTCTTCATTAAAGAAAAATCATTAGAAAATGCAGGGAAAGCTCAGAGAAGAAAACAAAAATCATGTTTAATATGCCACTTCTAACATGGGATGTGTACCTTTGCATTTTTATTTTACCTAGTATCTGTAGAAATGGGGTGTTATGTGAGGTTGCACAGGTTGTGCACTGCATAGCTCCAGGTGTCATTCAGAGATAAGGATAAAATGGCTCCCCCTAGAGATGTGCAGTGTACACTCTGCATGCAGCAGTGATAATACCCTGTGTGACAGTTTTCTCCCAGTTACTCTGCAGTGAAGCTCTTTCTCAGCCAGGGCATTAAATGATCCAGTGTTTTATAGAACACGCAAGCGTTTCTGCCTGCAGAAGGCAGCCTGACTCCTACTGGGGCTTTTCTAGATCTTGCCACCTTCAGGTCAGGGCTCTGGAAGAACAGAGTTGAAAGGGGTTTGTTATTACTCTGACCGATTAGACTCTGGTTAAAGGTTTAAAAGGCTTAAAGAGACAGGACTGAGGGCTGAGCCAGAGGGAGAGGAGGGAGAGAGCGAGGGCTGTGTTTATGGAGCAATAAAAGGAACATTATGCTTCAAGTCTCTGCTAAATGTCTCCACAGAAGCCGGCCCTCTTGCCAGCTAATTTGGGGCGTAATAAATACTAATCCCACAAAGGGGGCTGTTGGAAGCCATCGGAAAGGCCTATCTCCCTGTAATCAGAGCTCCATGAAACTCCCGTCTCCTTGTGCTCACGAGGGCAATGGCACAGGCTATAGCGCTGTAGCACAGGAGTGTGGGATGTTGCAGCCTCAGAACCCACCGGGCCAGCCCTCACCTCTGCCTCCTCTTCCTCCTTGGGCTCAGCCTACAGCCACCCTGGGGGCCACCTTCCCCCTGGGACATCTTTGTGAGGCCACCGGTTTCACACCGCAGCCCTGCCTCCATCACAGCCCACCCCCAGTGCTGGGCGGGGTGGTCAGGGCGTCACAGGAGCGCAGTAGAGCTCGAGCAGCCCTCTAGTTGGTGTGTCACACATGTCACCTGTGTCGTAGCATTTTACCCCATTTCACAGCTGAGGCAGCAAGCCACCGCCTGCTAAGCCACTTCCCCAAGGGTTCACAGCCGGAAGTAATGGAGTGGGCTGTGCACCCAGGGCACCTCTAACCCCACCCTGCCTGCCCTGTGTGGAAACCCCCACTCTTCCCAGCAGCACGGGCTTCCTGTCATCTTGTCACCCTGAGGACTTTTCCATTCCTCAAGGCACTGAGCCCTCAGATCCCCTCAGACATGATCTTCCTACAGTGAGGGGCTCTGGAGGGCAAACGTTCTCCTTCTCTGGGCCGGTCACACATTTTGTGCCACTCTGTGCCTCAGTTTCCCTAACTCTGAGCTGGTGCCAGTGCTGACCCCGCCCCACAGCAATGGTGCAAGCATCGCGATCCTGTGGGTGGAAATGCCATAGTGAAGGCCCAGCCTGTGTGGGGAGGCGCAGGCCTCTTCTGGCAGAGCCTCTGTGCGCTCTGTCATTCCTTCCCTCACCCTCTTCCGCTGAGGCCCCCCTGCTCTGGCAGTCCCAGCCATGGCAAAGCTGGGTCTCCCCATGTGGCCCTCAAGGCTAAAAATAGCACAGGGGCAACTCAGGGTTTGCCAATGACCTCCGCAGTCCGGTCAAGTGTACGTGGCCTCCCTAAGTTAATTAGGGCCAGCCCCAGACCCTACACATCTGTATCTGGGATCCAGGGGTGAACAAGGTCCTGCTCTCCAAACAATGGGGCGACACAATGGCCAGTGCAGTATGTGTGTGTCCCTGCTCTGCCTGTCCCTGCTCTGTGTGTCCCTGCACTGTGCTGGGGATATTTTCTCTTAGAGCTTCTTCCTGGTGGCTGGGCATGGTGGCTCACTCCTGTAATCCCAGCACTTTGAGAGGCTGAGGTGGGCGGATCACCTGAGGTTGGTTGTTCAGGACCAGCCTGACAAACACAGAGAAGCCTCATGTCTACTAAAAATACAAAATTAGCTGGGTGCGGTAGCACATGCCTGCAATCCCAGCTACTTGGGAGGCTGAGGCAGGAGAATCTGTTGAACCCAGGAGGCAGAGATTGCAGAGAACCCAGATTGTGCCACTGCACCCCAGCCTGCAAAAAGAGCAAAACTCCGTCTCAATTAAAAAAAAAAAAAAGCTTCTCCCTAGACTGCCAGAGCTGGGGCTGCTGGGCAGCTGTGACCAGCTCAGGGGACAGGTGCATAAAGCAACCACAGCCCAGGCGAGAAGACAGCTTCAAGCCACCGTGCCCCTGTTCCTTTCACTTGCGTCTCTGGTCCTCTTGTGCAGTGACAGGTGCTTGGAGACAGAGGGGGCACACTGGGGGGATGAAAGCTCCATGAGGGTGATGGCCAGTGAGCTGGCACCATGGCAGCTCTCCACACACAGGTCTCAGGGCACGGTTGCAGGTTCCTGGGCTCTCCTAACAAACAACCAGGTTTTGAGGGCGCACAACAGCAAACGAGCTTTCTCTCCCAGTTCCGAGGCCAGACTTCTCCATGTAGGCAGGGGCTAAAGGCTGCAGGGGAGGGTCTTTCCTGACTCTTCCAGCTTCTGGTGGCCCCAGGCATCCCTTGGGTTATGGCCGCATGACTCCAATCCCTGTGTCTGTGTGTATCTCTCCTCTCGTAAGGACAAAATATTGGGTTTATAATTTGTGTCCTTAAACAATATTAATAAATAATGTTAAATCCCCTGCTGTCATGAATATGTATATTTACAATGCATTTCAAAGAAACGAATTGCCCAGATGAACCCTAAACTAAGAAAAGGCACACAGAGTGACAGTGTGTGAGATGCGTGCGGGAGCCATGGGAGGCACAGCGTGGTCCACCCTGGAGAATGAGACCTGAGGGCGGCCGTCATCCACTGTCCAGCACACTTACTGAGCACCTACTGTGTGCCTGGCACTGTCAGGTCCTCGGACCCAGAGGCAGGCAAGTGGGCACTTTAGAGAGTGAGAAGCCAGCTGCTGCCCGGGAGCAGGAGGTCACAGCGAGGTGGCACACCCACTTAGGTCCTGTCCAACCCTGCAAGGGGCTTCAGCCCTGCAGCCGCCTCAGGCCCACTGTTATCTTCTTGCAACAAGAAGAGGCGTGCATGGAAAACCTACCAGTGCTGGGAAGCCCAGGGACTCGAGCTGAGAGCCGGAGGCAGAGTGTGGAGGCCCAGTCCCTGCCCCCAACGCCTTCAAGAAGCCAGTGCGAGGCTGTGGCCACTCTCCCACAGGCCTGTTGTCCGCCACATTCTCAGTGTTTCCAGAGGCTGTTGAGAAAGCTTTGGGGCAAAGGCAAGGCTGGGCCACCCGAGGCCACCCCTTCCCTCAGGAGCCAGCCCACATTCCAAGGGCAGGAGGCCTTTCTGCCTGGGGATTTACTGCCTTAGCCATTTGTAAGTAGTTAGCCACCTTGCTGTGATTAGAAGCTTGCATAATTATGGCAGATAATTGCCCTTCACCCAGTGGAACCGTCCCTCCAGCCAGCACAGAGTGTCCTTTCAACCAGTGACAGCTGCCCTGGAGGCCCTTGGAGGGAGGTGGCTACACTCCGGTTTTTCAGCGACTCTTGGTGACGGCCCACTGGGGTGTCATCCAGCGGGTGCCAGGCTCTGGAGGCAGCTTAGCCCTCCCTCAATGGCTTCCAGATGTGGTCATAGGACATTCCTCCATTTCTATAAATAGCTTTCCCAGTCTGGGTGCCTCAGCAGAGACAGGTCCGCAGCCGGTCAGCCGCGCCTGTGTGTCTTGGAAATGCCACGCCCCACTTCCATTTCTCCTCCTCTTTCCTGCTTTTCAGGGCAGGCCCAGGCACTGGGTGGCTCTGGAGGGAACGAACACTGGGTAGGGACGAGCATTCCAGTGGCTTTTCCAG